>JAUUDZ010006791.1:0-11728 GCA_032361705.1 Panulirus versicolor | reverse complement strand
CTTAAGTATGTATTGATCATGGGGAAGTGCCTGAGGATTGGCAGATTACATGTATAGTGCCATTGTACAAAGGCAAAGCAGATGAAGGAGAGTGTTCAAACTACAGAGGCATAACTTTGTTGAGTATTCCTGAGAAATTGTATTGCACGGTATTGATTCAATAGGTGAAGGAGTGTACATAGCATCAGATTGGGGAGGAGCAATGTGGTTTCAGAAGTGGCAGAGGATGTGTGAATTAGGTGTTTGCTTTGGGGATTGTATGAGAAATACAGAGAAAAACAGATGGATTTGTATGTGGCATTTTTGGATCTGGAGAAAGCATATGACAGAACTAATGGAGATGCTTTGTGGAAGGTCTTCATAGTATATGGTGTGGGAGGTAAGCTGCTAGAAGCAGTGAGAAGTTTTCATCAAGGGTGTAAGGTATGTGTACAAGTAGGAAGAGAGGAGAGTAACTGACTCTCAGTGAAGGTTGAGCTGCAGCAGGGGTGTGTCATGTCCCCAGGGTTGTTTAATTTGTTTATGGATGGGGTGGTTAGGGAGGTAAATGCAAGAAAGAGTCAGTTGTTGTTGTTCAACGATGATACAGCACTTGTGGCTGATTCAAGTGAGAAACTGCTGAAGTTGGTGACTGAGTTTGAAAAAAGTGTGTGAGAGGGTATGAAATATTAAATGTGAATAAGAGCAAGGTTATTAGGTTCAGTAGGGTTAAGGGGCAAATTAGTTGGGATGTAAGTGTGAAGAGAAAAATTGGAGAAAGTGAAGTGTTTTAGATATCTGGGAGTGGACTTAGCAGAGAATGGAACCATGGAAGTGGAAGTGAGTTACAGAATGGGGAAGGGGCTAAGGTTCTGGGAGTGATGAAAAATGTGTGGAAAGAGAGAATGTTATCTCAGAGTGCAAAAATGGGAATATTTGAAGGAATAGTAGTTCCAACAATATTATATGGTTGTGAGGCATGGGCTATAGATAGGGTTGTATGGAAAAGAGTGGATGTGTTGAAATTAGATGTTTGAGGACAATATGTGGTGTGAGGTGGTTTGATCGAGTAAGTAATGAAAGGGTAGGAGAGATGTGTGATAATAAAAAGAGTGTGGTTGAGAGAGCAGAAGAGGGTGTGTTGAAATGGTTTGGACACATGGAGAGAATGAGTGAGGAAAGGTTGACAAAGAGGATATACTTATCAGAGATGGAGGGAACAAGGAGAAGCAGGAGACCAACTTGGAGGTGGAAGGATGTAGTGAAAAAGATTTTGAGCAATTGGGGCCTGAACATGCAGGAGGCTGAGTGGTGTGCAAGGAATAGAGTGAACTGGAAAGAGGTGGTGTACCAGGGCTGACATGCTGTCAGTAGACTGAACCAGGGAATGTGAAATGTCTGAGGTAAGCCATGGAAAGGTCTGTGGGGCCTGGATGTGGATAGGAAGCTCTGTTTTTGGTGCATTGCACATGACAGCTAGAGACTCAGTGTGAAACAACATGGCCTTTTTTGTCTGTTTTCCTGGTGCTACCTAGCTGATGCAGCGGATGGTGATGATGTTTCCTTTGGGGCAGGGTTTCGCTGGGAATGGATGAAGGAAAGCAGGTACCAATATGTGCATATATGCATATGTCTGTGTGTATGTGTATGTGTATGTATGTATATATGTTGATATGTATATGTGTGTGAACGAATGTGGCCTTTTTTTTCTCTGTTCCTGGCGGTGCCTTGCTGGGTGTGTGTGTGTGTGTGTGTTTTTGCTAGTTCATGTGTGGTGGGGTGGCAACAGGAATGGATGAAGGCAGCAAGTAAGAATATGTATATGTCTATGTATGTATATGTATGCATATGATGAAATGTACATGCATGTATGTGTGCGTGAGTGGGCCTATGTGTATATACATGTGTATGTGGGTGGGTTGGGCCATTCTTTTGTCTGTTTCCTTGCATTATCTCGCTAAACGTGGGAGACAGCGATTAAGTATAGTAAACATAAATAATGTATGTGTATGTGCGTGTATGTATGTTTGTGTGTATAAGATAGGATGGGTCTTTCTTTGTCTGTTTCCTGGCGCTACTTAGCTGACCCGGGAAAAGGCGATTATGTATAAAAAAATAAATATAAATAATCAACATATACATACACATAGTTATACATACACAGATATATACATATGTATACATGTACATATTCATACTTGCTTGCCTTCACCCATTTCCTGTGCCACCCTGTCCCACAGGAAATAGCATCACCACCCTCTACATCAGTGAGGTAGTGCCAGGAAAACAGACAGGAAGAGGTCACACTCATTCACACTCAGTCTCTAGCTGTCATGTGTAATGCACCAATACCAAAGATCCCTAACCACATCCAGGCCCCACAGACCTTTCCATTGTTTACCCCATACGTTTCACGTCTTAGTTCAGTCCATTAACAGCAAGTTGACCCCAGTATACCATATCATTCCTATTTACTCCATTCCTAGCACACCTCTCATCCTCCTGCATGTTCAGGCCTTGATCGCTAAAAATCCTTTTCACTTAATCCTTCCACCTCCAATTTGGTCTCCCACTTCTCCTTGTTCCCTCCACCTCTGAAACATATATCATCTCTGTCAACCTTCCCTTGCTCATTCTGTTCATATGTCCAAACCATTTCAACACACCCTCTTCTGCTCTCTCAACCACACTCTTTTTATTACCACATATCTCTCTTTCCCTTGCATTACTTACTTGATCAAACCATCTCACACCACATATTGTTCTCAAACATTTCATTTCAAACACATCCACTCTCCTCTGTAAAGCCCTCTCTATAGCCCATGCCTCACAACCATATACTATTATTGGAGCTACTATTCCTTTAAATATTCCCATTTTTGCTCTGAGATAATGTTCTCTCTTTCCACGCATTCTTCATCGCTCCCAGAACCTTTGCCCCCTCCCCCAACCTATGACACTTCCACTTCCATGGTTCCATTCATTGCCAAGTCCACTCCCAGACACTGACAACACTTCACTTCCTCCAGTTTTTCTCCAAGAAAACTCACATCCCATCTAACTTGTCCCTCAATCCTGCTAAACCTAATAACCTTGCTCTCATTCACATTTATTCTCAACTTTCTCCTTTTACACACTTTCGCAAACTCAGTCACCAACTTCAGCAGTTTCTCACTTGAATCAGCCACCAATGCTTTATCATCAGCAAATAACGAAGTGACTCACTTCCCAGGCCCTCTCATCCCCAACAGACTGCATACTCGCCCCTCTCTCCAAAACTCTTACATTCACCTCCCTATCCATAAACAAATCAAACAACCATGTCTTAAAAATATGGTTTCTGTACTGCATGTCTTCTTAACTTGAGCATATTACTTGCAAATGTACAATGTAGAAATTTAAGCTTGTTGAGAGCTCTATGCACGTGTGTGAGCATAAAGGGTGTAAGATTTTTTTAAAACATCACATGCATCAACACTAAATACAGATACCATATAAGATATAGCAAAATCATAAACAGAAATGTATCCATAAATATAAAAAAATGCATTGATCTATCATTATGCACATCATTACTGTAATATATTTTACAGGCAAAGTAGTTTCTGTTTGTTTAATAGTTTGTAAAGGACACCTAGCAGTTTATGCAGCATCTGAGAGTGGAGTCAATAAGAAATCTTCAGGGGTTTCAGTGTTACATCTTGTGTAAATATATCATCTACAATCATAGGTTCATCTTGCTGTCTCCAAGTCTTCTGTTCATAGTTTTAATGGTATGCAATTAACATTTTGCAGCTAAAATTTGTCATCTATAATGCAATCCCTTGATTTGCAAATTTCTATTTACATGTACTTCAAAAAAATCCTCTAATTGTTGCACTGTGCTGACCTTGTACATTACAAATGCAAAGTCTATTCTTAATTTCTGTTCTATTCAAATAAACAATTCTTTGACATTTAATGCAATATATCATCAGCTTCCCTTGATACTACAATGTTAAATCATGCTCACTGGTCAAGACACAAAAATATTACAAAATGCTTCTGGAACCTCATAATCAGCCTACAGGTGTTCTCTACATACATCAAGCACTTCTAACACCACGGCAAAGCTTAATGAAAGGAGGTCAACCACACAGAAATGCATATTTATTAATGAACATTGTTTTGAAAATCTTTATCCTTTTCCACTAGCATTGGCCATGAAACCTGAGCACCTTTCAATTGCTTCAGGCTGAACCTTTGTATAGCAATGTGTCAGGCTTCATTACCTGGCACAAACTTCAAAGGCCTTCTACCTTCACAGCCTGAGCTGGGCCTGTGCTGCAGAGCTGGGTTGCTGGGCAACCAATATATTGGAAACTGCAGCTCGCAAGCCTACATAACCACAACAGTGTGACTGGTCTGGTACACTTTCGTAATCATTCATCCAAAGCCTTTTCAATTTCTCCATTGTGCATCCCATAGTGTTTCTGATAAGTGTAAGCAATGTGTTATATGGTCTTAGAGCCTGGATGTTCTAAGTTTCCTCTTTTTGTGCTAATTGCATCCCTTGATTTTAAGAGTAATACTTTAGAGCCATCCAAGTTTGTCATGCCAAAGGGGTATTATCTATGAATGTAGGTTGGGGATCATGCCACCTAGGTTTTCCAAGTGCAATTGAAATACCTTGCCAATCTGCCCTCCAGAGAGTAAAGTCTCTGTGGTCAGTTTCTTGACCACATCAATACGGGCAATGAAATATCTGAAAACTATGTAATTCAGTAATTCCACCTATTCTGAAGGATGATGTCAGCACAAGCCAGTATTCCATAAATGAGAGTACTAGTTTTGAAGTGTGTAAGCACTGGTTTCTCCTTTCCTGCTTTTAAAGTCCACATGATCCATCTTACTCTCTCTGGGAGAGAAAACCACTGCCTTGCTTTCTCTACTGAAGGTAAAGGTCGTCAATCATTACAACTATGAGGGCTTTAAAATTTTTGAAATCATGACATGATTGTGTATGTGTCCAAACAATGTTCTGTGATGCTCTTGATTTCTTCATTCTACTCCAATTGGAGAAGTTGGAACTTTTCCCTACTGAAAAGCTTGTTTCTTTTGTGGCACAGGCAAAGATACTGTTTATGTCAATTTGCAGTCTCTCAGTGTCTTGTGCTGACATGATCTTCCTACCTATTCTAGTATCATCTGCAAGGATGACATGATACTGAACTTATCATTTCACTGACATCAGATATACCAACCACCCACTCAATTGATATCAAATAAATGTCTGGGCAGTTTACTGTCCATTTCTGAACTTTGACTCAGTAATTAAGTGCCTAAACCCCCTCCACAGTCAACTGCTTCTTTTTAAAAAGCCTGCCAACCATGTGGCAGTGAGTGTCACAGTTACAGATGGCCAGGCAGCTGTCCTCATTTCCACATAACAGCATTTTGTTAATGCTTGTCTTTGTAGCTTCACAGCACTGTCTATCCCACATATGATTGCTTACTGTTAAAATTTGACCACAATATGGACAAAAAACAAGGTTTTCAATTTTTCTTCTCATTAAGAAATGAAAGAAGTACATGTAAAGGTAAAGTGAGTGAGCATATCTTGTACGGCCCTGGTATAATACTGAAGTTAGCAAAGTTATGGAGGGTATGTATCATTGAAATTATATGCTTTCTGCTATAAAGTGAAAGAAATACATGTAAAAGCAATGGGTATGTACAATAAAGTAAGCAAGCTTATCTTTAATGTCAGTGGTATTATGACGAAATTCACAAAGGAGCGGTGGGGAATTGGAAGAGAAGATTTAGGAGGATGTGCACCATTCAGAGTGTCTGTTTGCTATTACAAAATTAAGGAAATACATGTAAAAGCAAAGGATATAAACAAAAGGTGAGCCAACATATCTCATATGTCAGTGGTATAACAATGAAGGTCCCAGGGAAGTGGTGGAGTAATGGAGAACAAGGGTTTTGGAGGCGTGTCATTTAAATTACATTGATAAACAGCCAAAACATTTCTAAAGTGAAAGTAACTAATCATTACCAATATTGGGGCACTGAGTATGATTATGACATTAAAAACTGTTAACTGGCTCTAGTTTTGAAGCCACAGGATGGATTCCAATATGTATGATTTGCACTGGTTTTGGGTTGTGAGGTTGTGCAGCTTTTTGGAAAGATCTGGTAACCCTAAGTGCAGGAATTGGATGATGATGTAATCAGCACCCAGGTATGGCATCATCATACTTTTTTCTTATCATTTCCTTCCAAGGAGTTGCCCAGTGCACACAAGTCATACTCGTTTCCTAAGGTCTCTTCATACCCCATTGTTTCTATTGAAGTTGTGCTTTTGTCATGCAGATGTTTTTTGTGTCCCTAAATCTGTATTTGAGTTGGAGTTGGCTTTAATATTGTAATCACAATACAAGCCAATTTCACTTTATAAATACATTACAATACTTGCTGGTTCTTTTAGTACTGTGTGCTAATTTTCTAACATTCTGCTCCCGTTATGTGAAGGGCCACGTGTGACTTACTTTTGAGTGAGTTCTTTGCTGAAGATCAACATGGATGCATCATAAGTGCATGAACAGTGCAGATAATGTTTGTTATGTTTGTGGAGAGTTGACTTTTGCATCACAGAAGTGTATCATAACCCCAATCATTAGAAAAGCCTACAATTTTCACTTAGACCGTAAGGCTGGGGACCAAGCCAAGAGTAATGCCTGACAAATATACTGCAATGCTTGTGAAACAAACCTTGGCAGCTGGCTGAATCATAGAAGGCAAATGCCCATGGTGTGGAGGGTACTGAACAATCATGTCAGCAACTGTTACTTCCACTGGGTACCTCCAGTCCCAAAGTACTTTCATGAGGAAAAAATGGACCTTAAGCTATCTGAATATACTATGAGCTTTGTGCCCAGTATCCCATAGTGATGGACTTCTTGTTCCAGAAACCCCAGACTTAATTTTCCCTGGGATTGGATGACAAGCAAGGTGACAAAATTTGTGAAACGTGAACCCCCAACTTCAAGAGTTCCTGATTCTGCAACTAACATGATGCCTTCTGAACCACAAAGGATCACGCAGAACAGATTAAGTGACTTTTCAGAGATCTGGAATTGCTGAAGAGTACGGAAAAACAGTTGGCATTGAGACTGTAACAAAGAAATCTTCTTGAAGGAAATGTGAGAGTGCCTATGTTTCCCTCATATCAGAAAGATTTTGCTGCATTCTTTAAGGTGGAAGGTAACCAAGCTGCCTGCAATGATGTAGACTGTCTAGTGACAGCCTTCAGTATTAATCATAACCCTAAAGACTGGAGACTGTTCAGAGGCTTGCGTAAGTTGAGTGTAAAAACTGTTATGCTGCATCACGGCAATGTGTTGCTGTCAATTGTAGTTCATCATGTAGACCATATGAAGGAATCATATAACAACATTAAGTATCTTTTGAACTGTATAAACTACAAGGAATACCATTGGCAGCTTTGTGGTAACTTTTATGTTGTGGCTATCTTACTTAAGCTGTAGCAGAACTAAATGAAGTTTTGCTGTTTCCTTAGTAAATAGAACGGTTGAGTAAAAACTTCCCATTACAATAAGAGGGTCTCAATTCCCTGATTGCTACTGGTACCAGGAATAAAGAATGATCAAAACCTACTAAAAGTAGAATCTAGCAAGATTTTGCCACAACCCCTGCACATCAAACAGGGCTATCTCTCTAGCTGTATCTCTGATGCTTATTCCCTCCTGGAACTCCTTTAATTATACTATCACACAATCTCCTAGTTAACTCCCCACCTTGCATTCTTTCTGCATGCTCAAACAACCTCAAAGTATTACATTTCACCCACTCTATAATTCATTCCTCTTTCATTCCCTCCCATGCCAAATCTCACATAAAACCCCACTCAATTCTTTCTTCATCTCATCAAGTCACACCACATGCTCCGCTCAAATAGCTCCTTTTCACAGTCTGGATTCTTGACCTCTCCTATGTGACTCATTCCATGTCCATGTTTTGGCTGCATAGGTTGAGGTCAGGAGGACTATGCAGTATGTTAATCCTTACTTCACTTTCATATTTACAAATCTACAAATCTACCTTTCATCATTCTATTACGGACCCAGTGACTCTTCTATCCTGTACTGCTCTTCCCCTGACCTATTCTTTAGTATCATCAAACTTACCGAATATACCAATCTATCTACCTATCTATATCTGTGATAATCTTTCCCTCCAGGAACATCTTCAAGGGGGTGTGGTCATGGCAAAAGAGTCTCCGTAAGTGGTAAACTTTTGTGCCACTTCTTAGCCTTCAGTGCTTAACCCTTAGCAGGCCACTGGCAAAGGCCAATTCTAGCACAGTGTTCCCAGAGGCTCCTACCTAATATTCTTACAAACCAATTCTACCTTTTGTGTTTACCTAATGTTCCAACTTACTATTTCTAACTAATACTCCCGCCTATGTTCCTACCAACTATTTCTACCTAATGTTTCTACCTACTACTTCTATCTATTGCTCCTACCATTTTGCCAAAAGATAGGGCTAGCATATAGCTCTCACCACAGGAAAATATAGTTAAGAAGAATGAGTCATGAGTTAAAAGTTGTACAGTGTTATATGTGATATGGAGAAATTGTATGCTTTTGGACACAATACCAGCGGGTGAGGGAGAAAGAAAAGACAGCTACTTAGGTCAGTGGAGTGCAACCTGACAATCACTGAAGTGCTGGCTCACTATACAACCATAACAAACCCTCTTGACACCAGGCAAGAAATACGAATAACATACTCATCAGTCTTTGGATGCTTTTAATGGCTTCACTTGCTTTCCTCTGATATTGTACCATTGAGTTCCCTCTACTAAATTAAATCTTTGACTCCCATCATAGTCCTAGAAATGTGTCCTTACTCTTTTTAACTTCAGCTCTAGTTATGTTACCCAAAGTCATCCTCTGGTCTTGCTCTTTAACAATCTGCCATAACATCCTGAAATATCTGTTCTCTGGTGTTCTCATCTATAAACTCCTCTTTACAGATCTGGTTATGACTGACTGGTCTAAGTACATACCTGGAATTAAGTCCATACCAGACCTACATGGCTCAAACAGGGATAATGGTCTTAAATTATCCTCAATGTAGTACTAGTAATAGTAATCTTGCTTACTATCACAAAATTTGCTTCACATACCAGGACCCTGTACATCTTTAACTGACACCGAGTGCTGCCTTTTTGGTCACTAAAATTTTACTCTATTTTGTCAAGTCAGAGCTGCACTTTTATACGTTAACTTAATTACACTTGTACACTTCAGCAGTTTCACCCACTCAAAAAAACTGACTGACTGAATATAGCAACACTCCTACATTCAATCTGAGGCTTTGAAGCTATCCATTTATCTATCTATTCATATCTTTGACAGCTGTTCCCTTTGGGAATCCCTTCAAAGGGGTGAATATAACAAAAGTGTCTCCATAACTGGTGAACTCCAGTGCTGCTTCTTAGCCTTTAGTGCCTCATCCTCAATAGGCCACTGGCAGAGGGCAACTCTATTACCTAATGTCTATCTAATGCTCCAACCTACTGCTTCTACCTAATGCTCCCAGCTAATGTTCCTACCTACTACTTCTACCCAATGTTACTTCTATCTTTTGCTCCTGCTATATTGCCAAAAGGCAGGGCTAGCACACAGCACTCACCACAGAAAAATCTAGAGTTAGGAAGAATGAGTTGTGTGAGCTACGTGCTGTCAAGTGTTATGTGTGACAAGGAGAGGCTGTAAGTTTGTGGACAGAATGCCAGCAGTCCATGTGTGGGTGAAACAGGAAGAAAAGACAGCTACTTGGGTCAAAGGAGTGCAACTTTATAACCAGTGAAGTGCTGGCTCATTACACAGCTGTCACTGACCCTCCCAATACCCAGATGAGTAGAACTGGTAACATAACTCCCTGCTGGTGGCTGCCTACCAAACTACTACCTAATACCTGCAAAGCTTGCACTCCCAAGCCCTATTATAATCCCAAAATTTGGCTCACTCAAACTGACTATCTGATTCATATGTCACTCAACTTTCCCTCACTCAACGTTCACTTCACATTTCACTTCTCCCTATACTTGTACTTAACAGGCTTCATAAGCTGTAGTCACCACAAAATCTTGAAATGAACAGGAATCACTGCCTGCAGCTCTGACTACTTGCTCCTCTAGATCATATTGTTCAGCTCATTGTCATCTTTTACATTCTAAATTTGTATGTTAACACTACATGGACAGAAACACTTTTTTTTATCTTCTTTATTTCCCTTTTATACATGTAATACTGCAGAAGGGGGCTATATTGCGGAGTATGTTTCTGACGGATACTGATACAATATAAAGTATGAACTGTAAAACATATTGAGTAAGTATTCACACAAATATTGCATTAAGATAATCTAATTACCACTTTCATTGGAGATGCACTCCCCATAAACACACAACTTAGCAGAAACAATGTAAAGAGGGGAAATCTATTTTACCAAGAATTCAATGGTACAGAGAGGGATTATATTCCCGAGGGAGATTTCTCAACCCAGTTTTCATACCAAAATGTGAATAAAATGTCAATAAACATATAGTACAGTAAAGGTATATCATAAGCATCTAAATGAAAAATAATGCATCAGTACTTGCAAACCTAAGGAAGTGGATGCTTTCCATAAATTCACTTCTTTAGTCAATAAAGTTCATTACCAGAGGCATATATGGCATAAGAGGCAGAGGATGCACTCCAGAATTCAAAAGAAAGTGGGTATGAAATATATCACATACAAACTCAAATAAGATTTAAATTGCCTGATAACATGAAATATGAAAAAATAATGCACATAAAAAGAAACCTAAATATAATAAAACAGTAAAATGAGTCACCACTTACCAGAACTTCCCTCCGAGCAAGCAAAGCTACCAACACCATCTCCACCATTATTACCAACCACCAACACCATCACCACCATGACCATAATCATTACCAACCACCACCATTGCCAACCATAAGTCTTACCATCATCACCATTACCATCAACAACATTTGACAACCATCAGTCTCACAAAAAAGAAAAAAAAATATGTATTTCAATAGAAACCAAATACCCACATTTGTATGATCACCTGAAGGGTACAGATATGTTTGACATGTCTAGCAGTATGGAGTAAGGGAGGGCATGGAAATGTGGTTCATTTCTTCCTGATAAATTCATTCTACAGAAACATTACACTTATTTCACCTCAGTTCCTATCACCAAACACCACCACACCATCAAAAAACACCAACACCACAACTGTCATCACCAAACATGGCCACCATCACCTAACACTACCACCACTACCACAACCACTGCTACCAAACCCCACCACTAATGATCACCACCTTCACACAAAATAAAAGAAACACAAGCCACATAAAATAAACTGAGGGCCTAGACAGGTTTCACATTCTACTGCCGAAGGAAAAAGGAATCCTGAAAGTCACAACTGACAGGTCTTTGTTTAGGAGACTGAGATATGTGATGTTAAATTTGTTTGACTGGCCTCTGGTTTTGAAGAAAGAGAAATGTGATTTCTTTCTTTCTTTGATACTCAATTACATTCAACTCTACTCTCTATTTCATACAGAAGCCTAATATTTGCAGAGGAGGGTGGATGTGCTGGAAATGAGATGTTTGAGGACAATATGTGGTGTGAGGTGGTTTGATCGAGTAAGT
>JAUUDZ010006780.1:1309-11729 GCA_032361705.1 Panulirus versicolor | reverse complement strand
GTCTTACACCGTCAGTACTAGTGTCTCAGATGGTCATGACCGTCTGAGTGTTCTTTTTCAAAAATTCTTCATCTTATGAATTGTGTTGAAAGGCTCCAGTGACGGACAAACGCGCACATCACGGCAGGGTCTTAATCAAAATATGGAGGAAGTCATGAAACGTAAAAAGAAAAGACAAGGGAAAGTATTTACGAATTTTGGAGGAAGCTATAAACCTATCTTTTGAAACGTGCTAGGTCATAGCTATTGCGTATTCTAGCTAGTGGTGGGGGTACACAAGCAGCCAGCTCTCGGGAGTGAAAACCAGAGTAATACCTATAAAAGAGGAAAAGTGAACCAAAATTGCAGCGTAGGGCAAAGGGGGTCAGGTTTGGAGTTTAGCCTGGGATATTTTATAAGTCGGGTCGCTTTCGACTCAACTCTATTAAGTAATGATACAGAGATCGAACCGCCCCAAATAAGAGACTAGTACTCTATACAAGGACAAATCAATTGCTTGTATAAACTGAGTAACTGTTCAGAAGTTTCGACATCTAAACAGGACACCCAGTTTCTTTGAGGCAGACTTAGCTATTCCTGTAATGTGGAGTTTTTAAGATGGAGTTGATGTTACAGTAATACCAAGTATGTTCCCTGAGTCAAAAGGTGGAATTACAGAACCGTCAAAGGGGAGACGAGAGTTGTGAGCAGTTTTCGATAGAGAGAAGGGTAGAAATTGGATCTTGGAGGCATTAAACATGAAAAGATTTTGTGTACCCCACCAAGATATCTTTTCCAAGTCTGAGATTATAGAGGAAGCTGTGTGAAGACGAGATGTAGATCGAATGAGAGGAGAGGGAGCAGAACTGAAGGATAAGAATGAATGCAATGTCGAGTCGTCGGCGTATGAGTGCATTGGATTATTTGTGGAGGAGAGGAAATCGTTGAAAAAAAAAAGGAGAAAAAGTAGGGACAGGACAGATCCTTGAGGGACACCGCTGATGATGGAGAAAAGAGGAGAATCTGATCCATCAACAACCACAGAGATAGATCGGCCGGAGAGGAAGCTAGATATGAAGGAGCAAATTGAGGGAAGGAAGCCAAAAGAGGGGATCTTAGAGATGAGACCCCGATGCCACATTCTGTCAAGTCCGAAAGACAGAAAATACAATAAGTGATGACATCTGCCGTTTGTTTCCCTCGAGTGTCTTTCCATATACTTCCCCAGTGAAGATGTTGATAAGCGTTGAATTCTAAAATCAAATTTGTAGCAAACTAACGGCAGAGTAAACTTCCTTCATGAAGCACTCTGCGGCTGGAAGAGTACTTTGATGAAATGGCTATGTTCGTGCTCTTAAGAGTAGAATTCACTAGCAAAATCTCATAGAGATTAGTCTCAAGCGGCATTCCTTCGTGCTTTGTTATCTATTTCATGTTAATTACCTAAATATCGTGGAGGGGTAAATGTAGTAGGTAAAGTCGCTGATGGTGCAAAGTAGTAGGACATATATTTTCAAATGAAAATAACTGAAGTCTGCTGAAAGACGTTATAAACAATCAAAATGGAGAAAAAGAAAAGATTAAGTACAGTTTAATATAAAAGTATGTACAACTGTCACCATGAAAAAGACTATGAAAATGTTTATGTGACCTAAATGAAAACTGATGAAACGATATGCTATATTTACGTACCTTGGAAGAACAGGAAAGTTTCAAAATGAGACACCATTGTTGCCCAGAGAAATAGTAAATGAATTTCTTGGCTTTGTCTAGAATTATTAGTAACTCGCTTGTGAGTCATCCTTCACCTTGCTGTAGCTCTAGTGAGATCTCACCCAGGTTATGTTCTTCTGTGTTAGTCCATGTACTACAGAATAGATACAAAGTATCTTGAAAGCATGCAGAGTGAGGAAATTGGTCCCCGCCGTCAGAAATCTTTTTTATGAAGTGAACTTAATGTAAAGCATATTTGTAGTCCTCTGAAAAGCATAGAATGGGGCTAAAGCGTTTAGGGCATGAGAATAAGTATCAAATTAAGTAACCAAGAAAAAGCTCAAGACAACAACTTTAAACTAATTTGGGTTTGAGAAGATGAAAGTGATGTGTTGATTTAGATATAAAGGTGTCAATCATTCTCTGATGGTAAAGTGGCTGACTTGGAGCGGGCAAAACACTCCCCGATCATGGTCATCTCGGGTGAAAAGGGAACAGAATATCGGATACAATGATTAAAGATAAAAATTGATAAAAACTCCTAAAGTGATTGTAGACCCACTCCTTAAGGCATAAAAGGAAAAGGGAAAGATGTTGGAGAATGCCACTTCTTCACTGTCCGAGGAAAGGTGGAATCATAAGGGTGGTATCATAACGGTTATACTTCGTGTGGCCTGTGTCATCACATAAACTATGGCAGAAGCCAAACGTGTAGCACGGGACCAACATCAGCGACAGGAACACAAGAAGATCGCTCGAAATATCAGTGGCCAAAACACCTGTAGAACAAGAAAAGGGCATCAACGTCCTGGCAGACACAGAGAAATGGGTGGGGAGAAGTGATGTATGTGAAGGATCACCGAGACAGAAGGCTTCTGATCCCACTCTGGCTAATAGACAAATGGAGGAAGAAACACCCGTAATATGGGTAATGCTCCATACTGAGGTAATTAAACTCCCTTTAGATATAAGAAGCTAGTCAAAAGATTATTCTTTATGGAATTTGTCGAACAACGCCAGCCTTTGCAAAGCAAAACATGTTATGCTGCTAATGCAGTGTTTCCAGACTATATACTTACATGTCACATACTTACTGGACAGAGCCTAAAGTAGTTCAAGATAACAGCTCTACTAGTCTAACCCTATAATTTGACCCATGTGCCCTGGGCTACTTTTCTACGGTTATTGCTTTGGTTTTAGCTCCCGAGAACTGGTTGGTTGGTGTACCCGTCATTAGCTAGACCACGTCAAGCTAATGTGTCAGAATTACAGTGTACTTATTGGCAATTCTAGGGTGGATCGGTTTGGTGTCTATGACCTGAACCTTTTCAAAAGGTCGGTTTCCATTTCCTTCAAAATTCTTAACATATTTTTCCTCTTATTTTTTCCGTTCATTAACTCTTCATATTTTGTCTGTAACCGGAGCCTCCAACGTGGAAAAAACAGGTAGACATGATCAAGGCAAGAACGAGAAGAAAGGAAGAGAGGAGTTTCTATTACGAGATCTTACCATTAAGCATGGCTAGCGGGTAGCCCTCACCTACATATGCCAACATCAGGCTGTCACCCATAAAAATACAGACCGGATCCAACGTCGCTCAACTTCTTTGATGGTGTGAGGAATGATGTTTCTATCAGTGACGGGAAAAAGAGATGAAGTGTGCAAAATGTAAAAGTGAAGAGAGGTTAGATGATGAAGAGGAATCATTTATGGAGAGAAGATACAAAACAGGTGACAGGAGAGAACCCTCCAGGACACCACTCTTGATAAGAGAAGGAAGTTGTTCTATCCGTGATACTGCAATGGATCGGATGGAAGCAGAAAAGCCAAAGAAAACTAATTTAGAAGAGAAACGACATGCCACATCTTGTCAAATGCTTTGGAAATATCAAAAGCCACAACAAAAGAATCAACATAACTCCAGGGTTTCAGAGGTAAATCAAGGAGATTTGCAGAAAACTTTGAACCGTGGTAGCCAAGTTCGTGATCAGCAAGACAATGAGATTCGAAGTATCTTGAGATTATGAGAGATAAGTAGAGTGTAATGGGGCAATAGTTGGAAATTATATAACCATCTCCTTTTTTGAGGGTGGGCTACTCCAAGGAATGCTTCCTTGAAAGGTGAACAAGGATCGAACCGAACCTGAAGGTACATTCCCTTGGGACTCGAGGGCTTTTTCATCTTGTTTACTTGAAACTGGGATTGTAGATGAAAAACCCTGCACCAGGAAAATATAGAAGGCATAGGTTGAAAGAGAAGATGTGAGATCAGGACTACATAGAGAACCACTCTAGATAGACTTAGAGGAGAATAACGTACGCAAGCTACAGGCAGATGAGACTAGTAAAGAGTAATTTAAATTAGTTATTGGAGATGTTTTTGGGAAGGGATCAAAAAGCTTTGTCAGAGGTCATTTCCGTAAATATTCATTTTAGGAAGTTGTGTTTGCCTTCACAAATGATAATCTAGGGACTCCCAGCAGAATCGAAACTGGAGTAGGATTCATAGGAAAGGTAGAGTTTCATTCGCAGATATGTTCTATCCCTGATGCAACAGCCATCGAGCTGGAGTGATCACATTGAAACTGAGGGAAAAAGAGCAGATGGCAGAAATTGTATTTGGAGATATAGTTATGTACAGGAAAATTAGCTTTCGAGAGAACGATCTCACATATAATATCAAAGAAAGACGTAGACTAATCGTATTCTACACAGGGGTGTTTCATTAAAGAACACGAATGTTGTAGAAATTAATAGTTAAAGAACCAGATTGAGGAGCACTATTTAAGGATAATGAAGCAAGTTCCGGTTGTGTGATGAAGTTCAAGTGGGCATGGGAACACTCTAGCTTTCCTTAACCCCTAGTGCCTCGGACTCACCAAGTTGTGCGGAGTTAGGGATCTTTTCATTTAGTAAAAAACAAGAAAATAATGAGTAGAGAGAAATACTTCACTGTGTTACATGTTGTGAAGGGTAATATATGAAGAGAGAGTTTGAGTTGGTGGATTGGATGCCAGCAACTCATGTAGGTGAAGCAAACAGAATACAACCACAAAATTAGCCCTCCATTCTTATTATCACATACATGATTTCCATCATAGGTTGCATAAAAGAGTATCATGGATGGAAACAGTTTGGGCATGAATAGTTGCTGCTTTTATATTTCATGAAATGGCAAAAATGGGCCTAACGCAATTACCACAGTTTCTTAATGAGTTGTACTGTAGTTTCCTATTCACAGAAAGCAATATTATGAGACAATTTGCTTCTTTGAATAGTTTTGATACATTATAGGATAGAAATAATATCCTTGAAGATAGGGGAGAACTGCAACCTACTTACCTTGTGTGCTACATATAGCGATTTAAAGAAGGAACAAAGGAAAGATTCAACCAATGCTTTTTTCTAAATGGTTCATTCATTGGTTCACTGAGGCAGGACGCGGTGACCAGGTATGAAAGAAAGGATTCCAATCGGAACATTTATTAATGACCAGGAATATCAACTCTCAATAAACAAATATACACCAATGGTATTCCAGAATATGAACAGAAAATACAAGAAACAATCTAAACATTCATAATGATTATGTGTGTTGCAAAATATGTTTGGCAAGTTTGCAAAAAACCTCAAATAATTTTTTTTTCATCAAATAATTATTTCATGTAACCTTTTTTGTTATCAACAATATGCAACCCAGTTACTGTTTTTAAACAACATACACTAAACCTTGACTAATCCACTAATCTTCTGCTTTAGCAGTTTTTGGAGGTAAAAATTGTAGTAAACAGATTCATAAGAACAAACGAAATACAGTTTGAGTAATAATTTCCTTTCTCCAGAATACAAAAAGATTTTGAGTATCTATTACAATTTTACACAAAATATGATAGAGCTGACAGGGTTTTCACTGAACACGCAACGGATTATATTTTCTTAATGAATCTTGTTCAGATGCATAGACGCTTGTTTAAGTCGCTATTTCACTATTTGATTAATCAGTGAATGTTTTTAAAATCTGTTTTAGTCTTTAGATCCACACTTATTTGCGAAAAGATTTTTTTCAGCACCAAGCTTCACTTTATAATGATAAAAACTCTTCCTTGACACTGTCATTATTGTCCATCTGAGCCCCCATACACAAAAGAGGGATTAAAGTGGATAGTTCTGGACAATGATCCATATTGATCATAGATTCTGCACGACTATCACCTCCATGTTTCACTCACTCAGGATTACGGGAATTACTTACTGGAGAGTGAGGTATCAAATGGTCCTCAGATACTTGGTTAGGTGTACATTCATAAGGCTTCTTACCTGTATGAATACTTATACGTTCCTCTAAAGTGCTCTTTTGAGAGAAGGACTTTTGACACTGTTCTTAATGATACTTCTCTCTTGTATGAATATTCATATGTTTCACTAAAGTACTCCTCTGTGTAAAGGTCTTTTGGCAGTATGAACATTCATATGGTTTTTCTCCTGTATGAACTCTTATGTGCAGCATTAAAGTTTTCATTTCTGCGAAACTTCTTTGGCACTGTGAACACTCATATGGCTTCTCTCCTGTATGGACAGTCATATGCCGTGCTAAAGAATTTTTCAAGGAAAAGGACTTTAGGCAATGTGAGCATTCATATGGTTTTTCTCCTGTATGAACTTTCATATGTTTCACTAAAGTACTTCCCTGTGTGAAGGTGTTTTGGCACTGCGAACATTTGTATGGCTTCTCTCCGGTATGAACTCTCATGTGCTGTACTAGGTGATCCCTCTGTGCAAAAGACTTTTGGCACTGTGAACATTTATATGGCCTCTCTCCCATATGAGCTTTCATGTGCTTCACTAAAGCACTCCTCTGTGTGAAGGTCTTTTGGCATTGTAAGCATTCATGTGGCTTATCTCCTGTATGAAGTCTTGTGTGCTGCACTAAAGTACTCCTCTGTGAAAAGGTCTTCAGGCAATGTGAACATTCATATGGTTTGTCCTTGGTATGTACTTTCATGTGCTCCATTAAGTGACTTTTCTTTGAGAAGGTCTTTTGGCACTTTGGACATTCATAATGTTTCTCTCCTGTATGAATGGTCATGTGTTGGGTTAAAGCGCTGCTCTGTGAGAAGGTCTTTTGGCATTGTAAACATTCATATGGCTTCTCTCCTGTATGAACTCTTATATGCTGCACTAAGGAACTGCTCTGTGAGAACCTTTTCTGGCAATGTGAACATTCATATGGCTTTTCTCCTGAATGAATCCGTAAGTGAAGCACCAAAGAACTCCTTAGTGCGAAGGTCTTTTGGCAATGCGAACATTCGTATGGTTTCTCTCCTGTATGTACTCTTGTATGCTGTACTAAAGACCTGCTCTGCGAGAAGGTCTTCTGGCAATACGAACATTCATATGATTTCTCTGCTTTATGGACTCCCATATGCTTCACTAGATGACTTCTCTTTGAGAAGGTCTTTTGACCCTGTGAACATTCATGTGCTTCCTCTCTTGTATGAACTCTCATGTGCTGCACTAAAAAATTCTTCTCTGAGAAGTTCTTTTGACTCTGCGAACACCCATATGGCTTTTCTCTTGTATGCAAGGTCGTGTGCCGTACAAACATACTCCTATTCAAAAAGTTTTTTTTTTGGCACAGTAAGCATTCATATGGCATTTCTTCTGTATGTATACTCATACTCTAAGAAGACTTTGCAATGTTAATATTCATATTGTTTCTCTTCTGTTCTTCACAATATTATAACATTTGGCAAGGCTTTTCTGACGCTGAACTGGAGTAAGGTTTCTCCCCTGAGCGCATCAACAAATCAATTCTATTTACCACTTAAAATACCTATAGTTTGCCCTCCATGATTAACCTTGTATCATAAAAATACTACAGTCCACACACGCAATCTGTCAGTCTCAAATATTCAGCAAATGAGCGGCAGAGATGCAGTGAATGACCCTGATAGATGCAACGTTTGGGATGTGCATAAGATTATTGAGTGGTACACTTGTGTCGGTTTAACTCTGATGGGTGGTGCGTTAAAGTCGATCTAACCAACTCTAATGAGTGGTGCACTAGTGTCGATCTAAACAACTGTCATGAGTGGTACAATACTATTGACATAACCAACTCTCATGAATAGTGCGATAGTGTCTAACTAACCAAATCCGTCACCCAGAGTGAAGTGGGTGACCGAGCTGTAATGCTCACATGTGTGTGGAGTGTAGCATGTATTTAAGTCTAGGGGTATATGCGGTCAGGTTTTCTCATTATGATTGGACTTTTGAAACGGCACAAATAGCGGTTCTTGAGCATATGAAAGTTAACTGTGAGAATTTGACTCGGTCATGTAGTAAAGATACGACTGACGAGAAAGTCTACAAAGTATCACTAAAATAAATGATATATTATGAGCTGTCTCACTGTACTTAATAATTTCCTCATAAAAAAATTGTAGAAGTGTTATGGTAAATATCCTGAAAAATTGTGACACACATTATCTATAGTGTCTCTCAAATATAGTTAAACCTTTTCCTAAGGTTCACTCAAAAGCTACTATTCTTGTTAATAAGTTCTTTGTGCCTTTGTCACTCTACTGTCGTTACCAATACCGCTTTAGTTATTGCTGTTGTAACTGTTATAAAATTGCTTTGTCGTTGCTTATCTTGTTGTTTCTACTGTTGTTGTTAGTCTAATCATTATAAATTTGTTCATATTGATATGGTTTCTCTTTTCCTGTAGGCGGCTACATAACTATCTAAATGTCTTAGTTACAACGCTCTCTATACTGCTACAGTTGCGATATTTCGTTCTTGTGGCACCTTGACAGGCAAGAGAGATTGGAGATACATATCACGTTCTTGCACTGAATACCAGGACCTGCCAATGATAGGAAAGTAAACATTAACATGTTGAAGATAACATAAATGAAACCCTAGGCATCAAGGGATGCCAACAGATAGAGAAAAGCCCTTCAAATGATATGCTGACAACATAACAAGATGAGATCGTCAGCTTCAAGTGATAACATAAGAATCCTAAATATTTAATAAATGCTGTCAGTACTTCACCGTGATGCCTGTACACAAAGAAACGATCTCTTTAGTCAGATACTAAGATTAGATAGAGGCCCAGTATCAATCACTGTATATGGAGATAAGGCCCCTTATCATAAGATACGAATAACTTATAGAAATCAGAGCCTGATATCAAATACTGGCAATTATAGATATCAAATCCTTAATTTTGTCTTAATGGTAAACAAGTATTAAACCTCAACATTACGAATTAATGATAAACCAAAACCTTGGAATTGAGACATATGTCATATAAAAAAAAGGACTCTAATGTTTATGGGTTGAAGATCAAATTGATAATATGAAATTGCTCATGAAACGCAAGACTCTCAGCATCACGTAACCGACATAATTCAAAGTATAAAACCTTAATGAAATATGAGTGAACTATGGAGGAAACACAAAATGAAGTTTGTTTTACATTTCAATCAGTATGACACCCTCAAAGAGAACGATACAAAATTTCCAGACAGCATGCAGTATACCTCCTCGTGGCTAATCCCATCGGTTGCATGGGAATACGTCCTCCTGGCTGAATTATGTCGCCAACTCCGCCCTTGTCGCCGCGCTAACCACCATGACCCGTCGACTTTAGGTAAATTCACAAATAATTTTCTGTGGTTGGAAGTGTCTTCTGTAGCGATGTAAGCAGCCCCGATCTTCTTTCTTATTCTCTTTTCATAACCATCAAGCAAAGTTTCTACAGGTTGCCACTGACCATGTGTAACACGAACGAGTTTGAAATATGGTGGTTACTCGTGTCATTCTTGTGATCAATAATTCTTGCTCCATTTCCTCTTGATGCTTCATCATTGTAGGAAACGTTGTAAATGCTAAACAGGACCTTCTATACGGCACTTTTCTCATTGTTACTATTAGTCCCACGCCTCATGTGATCACTATAAACAGAAGTTTGTTTCATTGCCTGGGGCTGTTGCAGCATTCTGCAGATTTATATTATAAATTTATGATTAGGACTCTCTAATGGAATTCAATTCCCATTAACCGGAAGATATCTTTTACTTCAAAGACACGAATGTGATAACAGATCCTCCACAACTCACCTGTCACTGTCATTGCCATGAAAGAGAAAATACCAATACAGACTTACAGTATCCAGAAACGAGCAATAAGATTAATATCCGGAGAAAAAAAGAAAAACAGCCAATCTAACAAAAAGTTAAAGGAACTCTTCTCTCCACGTGTGAAACATCAATGGTGACATAATGAAAGTTATCAGAGAAAAAATATGTAATAGCAATGTCAACACATTATCTGAATTACAATGAATTACAAATGAATCCTGTAAATTGAAATAATGAACCAAAGCTTGAAAGAAAACCATTTTCTACCAATACACAAACATCATTTTCTTTCTTTTAACATAGAGTAACTAGAAATTAGTATAACCTGTTGTATTATCATCATTACTGTATAACCCTGGAACCCAATCTCCAGGGGTTCCTGTAGCTTTAAAGGCTGCGCAACAATCAGAACCAAGGAAGGAAAGGAACCTTTATTGACAAGATTGTACTTCCCTCCCACGCCGTATATTTGTAAAACCTTCCAAGAAACATCTATAAATGCAAGTCAAAAATCCTTCTCTTTCTCCAAGTATTTCTCACACACGATCCACAGATGGGGGGGGGGGGGGGGGGGGGG
>JAUUDZ010006769.1:0-11729 GCA_032361705.1 Panulirus versicolor | reverse complement strand
GTGTGGTTGAGAGAGCAGAAGAGGGTGTTTTGAAATGGTTTGGTCACATGGAGAGAATGAGTGAGGAAAGACTGACATAGAGGATATATGTGTCAGAGGTGGAGGGAACGAGGAGAAGTGGAAAGCCAAATTGGAGGTGGAAGGATGGAGTGAAAAAATTTTGAGCGATTGAGGCCTGAACATGCAGGAGGGTGAAAGGCATGCAAGGAATAGAATGAATTGGAACGATGTGGTATACTGGGGTGAACTTGCTGTCAATGGATTGAACCAAGGAATGTGAAGCGTCTAGGGTAAATCATGGAAATTTTTGTGGGCCCTAGATGTGGAAAGGGAGCTGTGGTTTCAGTGCATTATACATGACACTAGAGACTGAGTGTTAACGAATGTGGCCTTTGCTGTCTTTTCCTAGTGCTACCTCACGCGCGTGTGAGGGGAGGGGGGTGCCATTTCATGTGTGGTGGGGTGGCGATAGGAATGGCTGATGGGAGCAAGTATTTATATGTACATATGTATACATGTATTTGTCGGTGTATGTATATGTATGTATACGTTGAAATGTTTAGGTATGTGCATATATGTGTGTGTGTGTGTGTGTGGGCGTGTATGTTTTGACAGTTAATCTTGAAATCTCATTTGCTGGCAAATTTTCTTGCTTCCAAACAAGATGGGTCTTTTCCTCTTGGAAAGTTTCTTGAACCCCATGGATAATTACTCGTAGAAGACAAAAATCTTCAGAGTAGAAATTGCAAAAGTATCACAAACCAGGACTGCAAGCAAAACTTGCATTCCTTTTCTCTCAATACCACATAGTTCCTGAGGCAGCAAATTATATCATCTAACTTGTAAAACTACCACAATGTCATGCATACAATATCCCCACTGCAACCAAGAAATAGGATTTATTCTGCAAATAAAACCAGATGCATGAAAGCTTTTTCAATTTGCATCTTTTCTTCAGAAACTATCTTAAAACCCCCTATCCATCGTCCCCCTCCCCACCTGCCCTTTATCACTTCTGCCTCCAGTTTCTATACTCTGGAAAACTGATCCACAACAGAATCAAGCAAAATATCCCACTCTTACTTATACCTTCATAAATCATTCAGTGCACAGCATTTTTTTTTTCTTTTCAAATTTACATTTTCCTTTGACGGTGTTCACATTGTTCTCTTCACCTTTCTGACTTGTCCAATTTGCTCTACATCCTACTTCCTTCCCCCATCTATCCTATCTCTCATTCTTTTGTTGTCCTTGTTCTGCTACTTTTCTCCTCCCTTACAGTTCTTGTGGAGGTTCTAACAAACTGTATGACCAGTTTCCCAATCAGTTCTTGTGGAGGTACTAACAAACTGTATGACCAGTTTCCCAATTACTCTTTCTTTGGAGGTACTGGGGATCTGAACATCTTATAATAAGTTCCTCACGTCTTTTTCATCATTTTCTACTTCTTCACCTTCACATTCTTCCTCAATGTCAGTGTTAAGTGAGGGAGTTTTATTAGTTCATCTGAGTATTATCCTTTAATATCTCACAGATTGTTACTAACCCTGTTTTACATTTCATTAACCTATTCTAAAACATTCATGCATCCCTATACCACACCTTATACATTCAACTGCAGGCTGTGCTCTGTGACCTACTCTTAACACCTGCAGTATCCATTATTGTTTGATAAGCAATCTTCTTTCTTTTTATGAAAAATCTACAAAGTTTACCCTTAGGAGGCTTTTGTGCACTGGGGCTTTAACATTCAAATGGTAGAGGATGAAATGAAATGATGTTACATGGATAATCTCCATGCTGTCTATGGGCTGAATCAGGATACAAAAAGCATTCAACGGCATTCATCAAAGAGTCTATGGGGCTTGGCTGTGGATGACAGGGGCTGGTTTCAGTGTACTATAAATGACTAAAAAGTAAAAGTGTGCAAACGTAACTGATGTTCATCTCTTCCTCATTAAAGTAGGAGAAAAAGAAAAAAAGACATACCAGTGCACCACACAAAATTCTCAATAAAAATCTACTGAAATTACTATACTGTACTTACTCAAAATCCTTCTTCATTTTAACTAGTTCTTTTGAGATTTCCTTTCTGCATAATGATACACAACCCTATATCCAGCACTATCACTCACACACTTTTTGGATGCCATTACAATAGAAGAATTTATGATAAAATCCTACAACTAACAAATAAACAAAGCACTTAACTTCCACATGTTTAGACAGTGAGAATGATGGCATGGGCTTTAGTAGTGCACAATAAACAGAGTGGCCAACTCTGAAAATTTGTGCTCCAAGTTGGCAGTAGTTGGAAATGTACGTGCCATGGATTCTATGAGTTTATGGCTTTCAGTATTCTACCTGAACTAAAATTATGCAACATGCTTCTAGACATTGTAATTATAAAGTCTAAGCAGCAATAATTTTTTACCATAACATAAAAACCAAAGGCATGTTTAAAATAAAGACACAACTTTGAGTGAAGATTTATGATCAACTGCATGTTTATAATGTCATGTTTATAATGTATGACAGACATAATGTCTTACCTCTGGTGCTATGTAGTCTGGAGTCCCACAGAAGGTGGTGGTGGTAATGCTTTCCTTGATACCTTCTTTGCACATACCAAAATCTGCTATTTTACAATGTCCTTCACTATCTAGCAGAATATTGTCTAACTTCAAATCTCTGTAATTAAGATTTCCGTGTATTAGAAGAAAACACTAAAGAACTCTGATCACATACTATTGAGATTATATACTTAGTACAAATATGACTTACTATAAGAAAATTTTTCAAACTGCCCCTAGTTCATCCTTCTACCAATGCAACTACATTATTTTCTTAAAGGTTCGTACTGATACAATATCTAAAGTGAGAAAAACATGCAACACTTACATGCAACATCATTAGCAACACATGATAAGACATGAAAGGGAAGCACAAAAATTAAAAGACACAAAATGTAAAACAGACTAAAAACAAGCAATATACAATGATGTTCATTTATGGGCTAGCTTACTTTTGTCTAGTTAAAAACAGGGCAAACAAAACTATCTAAATGCATTTTCAACTAATATTTTAAAGGAGCAGATCAAAAGACCTTTGTCACTAAAGCAGCAAATCAACTGGCCTCGGTTACAAATTGAAGCACAACCATAGAAGAAAGCAACATATCAACAGGTCTTGGTCACCAATTGATGCACAACCATGGAAAAAGCAATATATCAACTGGCCTTGATCACCAGTTGATGCACAACCATGGAAGAAAGCAGCATATCAGCAGATCTGGATCACCAATTGATGCACAACCTTGGAAGAAGGCAGCATATCAAATGGCCTTGATCACTAAATGAAGCACAGCCATGGAATCAAGGATAATCTATCCAATACTTTTATCACATCAAAAAACATTATAAAACCATTAAATAAACCCAAGTATTTCTTAATTGCATTATTCTTCAATGAATTACATTATTTTCCTATTTATCTGACTTCAACTGTTTCCCTTTACTACTTCCTGTCTTTCCCTGCTTTCTCTTACCTCTGTATTTCTTAAATGCTAGTTTTCCTATATTTCTACTTTCTTCACTTCATATGAATCCACTGAGTTCCTCTTTTTCTAAATCCTTTTTTGGTGCAAATTGACAATGTCTTCCTCAACTTAAGCCAACCCAAGTATTCTTTGGAAAATGTTTATCAAGTGACAGCTGGAGTCTTCAACATTCATAAAATATGATGATGGTTCATGATTTGTCATCTTGCTCAGAATGCACAACAGAGTTTTTGCTCCAGCAATTATGCAAGTTCTTTGCTTGCCAAATTTCAGTCAATGGCATCCATTCATCATCCAAATTACATCAGTCAGCAAACATGTGAACACAAAGTTTTAGATTCAGTAATGATGTTCGACATCTTTCCAAAATTGATTATCTCACAAACATTACTTCAGTTCTGATATTTGTAAAAAAAAACTTTTGTACTTGGATTGAGCACACACTGCAAATGAACATGCCCATGGCCAGTTAAAGGAAAAACAGCTAATACAAGAATATAACAGCATCAAACTTCCATGGAGAATTGTCATCACTGTACTCAAGCAGCTAATGAGATCTCACCAATCATGAGCTAGATGACTTTTGTCCTCCAATTAGGACATACATTGCCTTACAGCAAACCGAGTCTTAAAATGGTACCCTGCCTAGCTGCACACAGCAGCTGGCTCTTCAGTCAAGCTTAACTGTCCTGAAGAACAATGAACTGATAAATGGGGTTGATGGGTGAGTGGGCATCTGCTTCTCTGCATTTTGTAAAAACTGATCAAATGGTTCAAATAAACTTAAAAATCACCTACGATATATGCTAATATAAGGTTATTGGATCTTCAAAAGCAGGGAGACACAGAATCTAGCATGGGAATTTCATCCTTTAACTCCTTATCAATATATAAATACACCTTTATCATCATCAGAATATATAGTTGCAAATTCTCAATTCTCCAAATTCAGCGCATACAAATGAAGTGTATGGGAAGCAGCATCATTCTCTTACTAATATCCTTTACACACAAAACAATATAATACAAACTGTCTGTTCCATACATAAAAATAAGTAGCTTTCTTTTTCCTTAAAGGTAAAGTCTACAAAAGTCTTTGAAGGTGATTAATTCTTTAAGTTCTTTAGAGTTCACATGAACAGAAGTCTATCATTCTTTAAGTTCTTTAGAGTTCACATGAACAGAAGTCTATCAAAAGAAACACTTATCAAAACTTTTTTTTATAAAAAAAATCTAAAAAACCTGTGGAAATGTTTACAATAATAAATACTTTCATTCACAAAAAGCTTTTATTCCTGAAATTTATTAACATGCATTAGCTTCTCATAAAAGACTGCATGTAATTGAAGAAATCAAATCAAACCAGAGCAAAAGAAACATAGGTTTTGAAGTCTAAAAAACTCATTTTACTACCATATACAGAGACCCATGAGCATTCGAGATATTTTGTTCAGTGGGGGTTAACACACCCTTTTACCCGAAAATATTGGGCATGTCCAGGGGAATCCACAGTCTTCAACCACGGTAATAAATATGAGGCCAACTGAT
Organism: Panulirus versicolor; assembly: GCA_032361705.1. NCBI lineage: Eukaryota > Metazoa > Arthropoda > Malacostraca > Decapoda > Palinuridae > Panulirus > Panulirus versicolor. Next base: position 6,622 of record JAUUDZ010006769.1, on the reverse strand, counting down.
GCTCATCCATAAATACATGACATCCTGGTACAATAATGAAATTGACACTCATGCCAATCACTAATTAACCACTTGAGCCTATGCCATATGCCCATTGCTATCAGGGTTTAAGATTTGGTTTTTGAAAGCAGAAAGGGAGTAATGAAGGGATGGGAAAATACATGGAGGCTCACAGAACTCTGCCTACAATAGAATGACAGTTACTCATCTTAAACCTACAATTCTCACCTAATGACTCAACCCTATGAATATCTGAGACTATATCCGCATGAGGAAGGGCAGAACTCATGAACAACCAAAGAAAACAATTCAGGAAGAGACTCATGCTTAGCAACTACGGTGAAGTATCAAGAGATCTGAAAATCAAATTTCTGAAATAATTGACTTTCCAAAACATTTTCCATATTCACAAATCCTTCTAATGCTCCACAAAAAAGTCATCAACTTTCTGACTGCATAAGATAGCAGCTGGCCACCATATATGTATGTGTCTGTGTATGTGTATGTATATGTTGATGTGTATATGTATGTATATATGCAAGTATGGGTGTTTATGTGTGTATATATATATATATATATATATATATATATATATATATATATGTATATGTGTGTGTGTGTGTATAAGAGTGGATGGGCCATTCTTCGTCTGTTTCCTGGCACTACCTCACTGACATGGGAAACAGCGATTAGGTATTATAAAAAAAAAAAATAAAACAAATGTAATATAATATGAGCTATAGATAGGTTGTATGAAGGAGGGTGTTGGAAATGAAGTGTTTGGGGACAATATGTGGTGTGAGGTGGTGTGACTGGATGTCATGAAAGGGTAAGAGAGATGTGTGGAAATAAAAAGTGTGGTTAAGAAAGCAGAAGAGGGTGTGTTGAAATGGTTTGGACATACAAAGAGAATGAGTGAGGAAAGATTGACAAAGAGGATATGTGTTAAAGGTAGAGGGAACAAGTTGAAGCGATAGACCAAGTTGGAGGTGGAAGGATGGAGTGAAAAAGATTTTGAGAGATCGAGGTATGCAAGGAACAGAGTGAATTGGAATGATGTGATATACTGGGCCGATGTGGTGTCAATGGACTGAACCAGGGCATGTGAAGTGTCTCGGGTAAACCATAGAAAGGTCTGTGGCCTGGATATGGACTAGGAAGCTGTGGTTTCGGTGCATTACACATGACTAGAGACTGAGTGTGAACGAATGTGGCCTTTTTTGTCTCGCTGAAGCCGGGGGTAGCGATGGCATTTCCTGTGGGGCTGGGTAGCAACAGGAATGGATGAAGGCAAGCAAATATGAATATGTACATGTGTACTTTGATGGACCTCGCTCTTGGTGGAGTAGTGCGCACTACCTTCGCTTTCCTACCATGGAAAACTGCTTCTTCCAAAGGGACACTTTCTCCCTGGCTAAAGGCCTGTTACTTTCCTAAACTATAGTTCTTCATTAACAACTCACATAAGGAGTGTTTCATTAACGTTAAAAGAAAATCATTGGCAGGCAACACATTCTTCAAGTGCCAGCGAGTCAGGTGCAATCTTGTTCTTAGGGAGCAGTGGGTCAGGTGCCATCTTGTTCTTAGGGAGCAGTGGGTCAGACTATGAGCCCTGGTCCTTTTAGATTTGTTCATACACCTGAATATACTACGTTTATTGTTATTCCCCCTGTAGAGGTCTTGGGAAATAAACAAACACTTGGAAATGTGTTCTTTTAATCTTCCTGATTTATGAAGATTTTGCCTACCACATGGTACCATATGGATCAACATTATTATGGAACATGCTACTCATGCATTAGTCACCATGCACACTTGTTTTATGCAGAATGGAGCATGCCACCTTCATTTCCTGCTCAAAAACACTCCTCCATGGAACACTGCTTCCCCAAAGGATCACTGCTTTCTCCATAGCTACAGGCCTATTGTTTTCCAGTAATGACTCAAATAAACAGTTTCAAGATCATTACAGTAAAAGCATTGGTAAGCATCCAAAGATAAATATAGGTATGGGTTTGTCAACATTTGCTTAACCGATGCACTCGTGCATTAAGATAAATCTTCATAATTCACCATAGCACAGACTGAATTCACGTTTGTTTTAGGAGGCCACCATATTCCTTAGATGCAACTTTGTTCTTCAAGTAGTGGCAGGTTTGGCAAAGAGCCCTGTTCCTTTTTAATTTGTTCATATACCTTATATATCATTTTGTTATTACCATTGAAAAGGTCTTAGAAAACAAAAGAAAACAAGGGAAGATGTCCTATTTTTCCTATTTCCTATGAGTTATGTAGATTTTTCCTACCTCATAGTAGCATTGTGGATCATTAGGGGTACATGTTAACTCATGCATCAGTGGCACTATACATGCATTCTACCAATCCTTAGGCACTTCACCATGAGCCATACATACACTAAATATCCTTACCAACCAATTAACAACACAGTCATCCCCTTAATAAATTCAATTGCAATACTGTTCAAACCCATCGCCTTTCTGGATTTCATCTTCCATAAGGCTTTCACCACCTCTCTTCACCAAACCACTCTCCCTGACTCTTTCTCTTTGCATTTCCCCCTGACCAAAACACCTTACATCTGCCAAGCTATCATCAAACACATTCAACAAACCTTCAAAATACTCACTCCATCATTACCTACTATCCCTTCCAACCTTTACCCTTCACCATTGATTACATTTGTTCTCTTGTCTTTCGCACATTATCCAACTCCTTCCAAAACATCTTTTAATTCTCCTAAGGTATAATAATGATACTCTCTCATCTCAACTTTCATTTGCCCTCTTTTCCAACCCTTGCACCTTCCTCTTGACCAATTGCCACTTTCTCTTATACATCTCCCAGTCATTTTCACTCCTTCCTTGTCAGTATCATCCAAATGCCTATCACTAACAACTCTACTTCTTCATCCCATCACTCTTTACCCTTTCTAATCTGCCCAACTCCCACCTTTCTCATGCCACATGCATCTCTAGCACATGCCATCACTGCTTCTCTAAATACATCCCATTCCTCATCCACTCCCCTCACTTCATCTGCTCTCACCTTTTGCCAGTCTACACTCAATACCTGCTAATATTTCTTCACGCAAGTCTCCTTTCTAAGCTCACTTACTTTCACCACTTTTCTTTTATGAAAACCTCTACAAACCTTCACCTTTGCCTCCATGAGATAGTGATCAGACATCCCACCGGCTGCCCCTGTCAGCACATTTACATCCAAAAGTTTCTCTTTTACATGTCTATCATTTGATACATATTCTAATAATGTCCTTTGGCCATCCCTCTTACTCACATATGTATACTTGTGTACATCTCTCTTCTTAAACCAAGTTTTCCCTATCACTAGTCTTTTTTCAGCACACAAATCCAAAATTTATCACCATTTTCATTCACAACACTGAACACCCCATGCATATCAATTATACCCTCAACTGCCACATCACTCAGCTTTGCTGTCCTATCATCCAACACAAATACCAAGTCTCATGCACCAAAACTGCTCCCAAAATACTTGCCTCTCATGATCTTTCTTCTCATGACCAGGTGCATAAGCACCAATAATCACCCATCTCTCGCCATACACTTTCAGTTTTAACCACATCAATCCAGAATTTACTTCCTTAAACTCCATCAAACAAACTCCCACAACTCCTGCTTCAGGAGTAGTACTACTCCTCCCTTAGCTCTTGTCTTTTCACCAACCCCTGATTTAACTCCCAACATGTTTCCAAACCATTCTTACCCTTTACCCTTGAGCTTTGTTTCACTCAAAGCCAGAACATCCAGGTTTCCTCCCCAAACATATTACTCATTTCTCCTTTCTTCTCATCTTAGCTACATGCAAACACACCATTCTTTTTAGAAACTGAAATACAAGAAAGGAAGGGTTTCCAGCCCCAACTCCCACCCCCTTTATTCACCTTCTACTGCACATGGGGTAAACTATTTCATATTTTCTGGTACATGTATAATGTAGTTTTCACTAGTATGACACTCAGCGCTATCTTACAAATAATCAAACCCCTAACCTCCATTAGTTACACTATCTGCTTTCAGTGTTTTTGATTATATGAGACCATATGCAAGAATGCAAATATTGCCTAAATCGAGAGGTCCCTAAACAAGAAGTCCCCATTCTAATGGAATAATTGAAGGAAGGTGGTCCATTAAAAGCTGAACTCGGTTACATCCCAAAGTTTCCCCTGAGGCACAAGGAATTCACAAATCAACATGTGAACTATACACTTACCTTGGTCCAAATATGATGATGATGTGGTTTGGAGGTCAACCCCCTTACCCCTACCTCCACCAACAACTGGTTGGAACTGTTCCAGCTGTAGCAAAGACTATTCTGAGTCAGAGAGAAATTGTTTCAAGGTCACCTGAATCATATCCTGGTCAGAAATGGGGTGTGCATGTGGCTAGAGGTGCTCAAAAATTAGTAAAGACTACTCTGAATCAGGACATAGTTCCAGGGTTACCTGGAAATGGGGTAAGAAATGGGGTTTGTATGAGGCACAAGCTACTCTCCTAAGGCTCATGAAACTCATTCATTTTTAGCTTTCAGGAGTGCTGAGATTTCTCTGGGACCTCTTGGAATATGCAATAACTGACAGCACTCTTATCTGCCCCGATTTATCATAAGCCTTTTATGCAAATGTGACAGGATATAGCAAACCTACAAACAATAACTTTGATATAGCACAAGCACCTAAATCACTCCTGTCTATTTGTCATATTGAGCAATCATGATAAAACAGAAGCAAGCCCAGCTGTACACGTGATGCTGATGCTGCTAATGCTAGCATTCATGGATAAGAATGTATCGTTTGCTACTCATATAATTCTACACTTGTGTCCAAGTGTACCAGTCACCACTAAGCCTAAGCATTTTACTACAAGTGAACTTGCCAAGTGGACAACAAAGACCTTTAACTTGAAGGAACAGGTTAGAATAGAGAAAGGACTTGAGTATGGGTCTGGCATTTCAGCAGTTGATTGCCATTATGGGGTTAATGACATCAGCAACTGCACCATCAAGCTGAAAAAAGAATCCATCATGAAAACCTTTTCTATGCCAACTTTTTCAACAGCGACAATGCATCTCAAGCTGTGTAAGATAAAGCCCCTCAGTATGCCAAAATCAACTAAAACTGGTATAAAGTAACCAAAAAATACCAGAATAACAAAGTGTACGCCATCCATATTGCCCAAGCTTGGTTCAAATGAACTGGTAGAATAATGATACAAAAATAAAATTCTTAGCCAAAGAAAAAAACACTTATTCTGCCTTAGTGTTCCCATCAAATCAGCCCCCCAAACACGAAAGAGTATACATCCTTGATACCGAAATAATAATCAAAGAAATAATAAAGTCATATTAAAAAACTATTTCTCTTATAAGAATGATAAAAATCAAAAAATAAAACAAGAAATAAGAAATTGTGTTAGCAGCATATCAGTAAAAGCTTACTGTAAGCACTAAGCATAGGGTTGACATATCTCCCAAAATGGTATCATCACCTCCTTATGTGCACAGTGTTTTAGAGCACCTGCTTTTTATATAAAGATAAAGGGCCATCTTGTTCCAAAGATCTCCACTGCTTCTAAAGATGTCTATGTAGTTTCATAATCTAGCCCCATCCTTATTATTACTATAATCAAAACAAGTGAAATAAGACATCAACCCAACATTATTGTTATGAGTTACGAACCAATCATTCTGCACAACTTAGCATTATAAACCATCTCCAGGATGGTACCTAAGTTCTGAACGTCTTTGTCTACTATACCTGAAAAAATCCAATCTACTTTTTGATATCATTATACTACATCTACTGAAGGGCTGAGTCAGTTCACTAACTGCATGAACAGTCATTTAATCATAACCTATTGGCAACATGTAAGAGTATGGCATGAAAGAGATATCTGGGTCCCTAAAATACACTTGATTCTGGGCTGTTTATATATAAACTCTTAATGTCAGTCACTCATATGCAAAATTCAATCCGTAAATTTCAGTGTTACAGCTGTACCACTATTTATTAATACTAGTATCAACTCCCTTGCAGCTGGTAGATATATTGTTAATGAATAAAACATTTAACTTGATATGTTTATCTCTTTCAGAGTCACTTCAATGACTAACTAAATGAAAGTGATGTACTTATGAATTTGTTTTATCATGTATGATTTATTGGAAATATCATACATGTAACCTGCATTAACCAAGCAGAATTGTGGCATTAATCTTGTTCTAAATTTCCATTAAATTATATTTTCCAATCTTATACATTCACCTTCCTTAGACTGTTCATCAATTCATCATAAATATAATTCATCATAAATATGTATATATGCATATTCCCCATGGAGTTATGGAAAAAACACATATCTAGCTCAACATGTCTCCATCACTTAACAATAGTGCAATCATTGTGACCAGCTGTAGGTATGATGATACTTTTTGTTATGGGGTGAGATCAATAAACTGAAGGGCTAATCATTTCATATTTTCTCTTTGGAAACTGAGAGAGAGAGAGAGAGAGAGAGAGAGAGAGAGAGAGAGAGAGAGAGAGAGAGAGAGAGAGAGAGAGAGA
>JAUUDZ010006758.1:0-11730 GCA_032361705.1 Panulirus versicolor | reverse complement strand
ACCTCGCTAATGCGGGAAATGGCGAATAGTATGAAAGAAAAGGAAGATATATATATATATATATATATATATATATATATACACCTATCTGCATACAATAATTCCAGCTAAATACTATTTCGGCCAGATATATAAACTACAAGACAGAGGATGTGACATTTGCCCTTTCATGCCCTGCTTAGATCAAAGATGAGGAATGATTTGGTACCCTAAAATTATTCTCCCTAAAAAGCACAGACTCTTAGGAGATCTAATTGAAGTTCTCAAAATAATATATAATTTCAGCATGAAAAATTTGTTCACATTACACAGATTTTCAATGAGCAGAAATATTACCAAGATAAATGGAAGGATGTGTAAAAGCAGCATGGGCAATTTTTTTTTACACGAGTGTTTGAGCATGAAATAAACTATCTTCCGATAGTGTCAGAGAGGAATTTTGGTTTTACTAGGATTGCTGGTAAAACTCAAAGATAACTTTTAAAGGCTTGTAACAACCTGTAACAGACTCAGAGGGAGATATAAACAGGAACTTTGTATGACTCCCTTGAACAATTTGTTCAGTGTCAAAAGCAATGCCTTTATCTTTGTTTCTATGGCCTCATCTAATGCAGCCAATCTTGTGAAATTAATAATTTTTAAAGTATATTCTGCAGCTCGAATAAATGCTCACTAGACATTCTATGGATGTTTTTTTTACAATACTGTAGAGGCTAAGCAGACATCACCAATACCTAATTCCATTTAACAGTACTGCATATGGGGTGTCTTAGAATAAAATGTTCAACAGTAATCAAATTTACAATAGTACTGCATAGTGTCCTATTATAGTCATGTTAGTTTGGGCCTTAAAGGTATGGAGTCTGGGTAGGTGGGCCAAGGTAATATGCTTATAACACTTATGGTCCCTTTTGTATGGGTTCTTACCTGAGGCAACCTCTTTAGAAAGAAGTATTATTAGTTTAGCCTCATATAGCTTATTCTTGAACATCCTTAATAAGTTAAAACTGAAAGGGGAATAATTTTTTTCCTAACATATATGATTATGTGAGAATGAATGCTAAATGAAATTCTAAAATGAGCATATAGCTACATTCACTTGGTGGCTAAACAGGTAAGGTGACCTGATCACTGCAACAATTGGATAATATGAACACTAGTATAAACTTTACAAAAACAGTAAAATGGTATTATCTTTACACAAGCACAACAGAAATGGTAAAGGATGTAAACAGGCATGATAAGAGCTTTTAAGATCACCCTGTTCCTATAGTCACTAAAACGAGCCAGTTTATTCCAAAAATTCTACTTACCATGTTGAGGGTTTAATAACAATCAACCTTGGATACCTAAGAACTATACATACTGATATAACAAACTTGTGTCACCTCTCAAGCAGTCTGTTTTGGCTCAGAATTTTCCCAACAACTGGACCACTTGAAGCAACACTGCAGTAATCAATGGTGCTTCTCACTCCAAGCCATAACATAGCTTTGGTAAAAAACTAACAATGACAATCATTCACCATACCCTAATATATCATTTAAAGAATGGGTAATCACCAATTGCAAAGTTCACCTCTCAGGCAGATATATAGGTTAGATGACCTACTTCTGGACAGATGATGAAATGAATACATGACAGCAAATCATATAGTGACTGAGAATGGAACAGACATCAGATTAACAAAAGGGTGGATGTGTACACATATGGACACTGGGTGGTAACAGTTCTTCCTCTGCTATGTATAGACAAACTAGTTTTGAAAAAACTAGAGATTGAGAAAATTTGAAAACTTTATTCATATTGAGTAGGATTTCATATTGGAACATAAGTTACCTCCGAGTATGAAGTAACCCTTTTGAGGCATAAAACTTAGATCAGATTGATCAGCTTTTGGTAAGATGTTGAAGTACTCATCAGCATGCATCTACATTTCTAAGTTGCATAACTATACATCAGTCACTGTCTAAGAACAGAATGCAGAACTAAAGCTCAACCAAGGTGTGGATGCGCACATGAACACAGGTGCAGAGGCCAAGGATAGTAGAATAATTAACTCTTCCTCTAAAGGTGAACTAAAAGGGTCATAAGCAGACCTTGCCTACATCAGAACATGCTACTAAAAAGTTTGACTTGCAACCGGAGAAACATTAAAATGAGAATACTCTTAACAGGAAAAAAAAAATAAGATAATTCAGGGATGGAGAAATTACTGTTCTAGCTAAAAAAAAAAAAATGTATATCTTCATATTCTACAAACATTAGTGATAATATTTCTTACCTTAAAAGCCACACTGCAGAAGCCTTCCACGTTGGTATCCTTGTCAAATCTTTGGAAAGGTCAAACCTTATATATAAGCTTGTGAGCAAGGTTGTCAAGATCTTTATGTGATACTAATGCAGGGGGTAACTGCTTGTTTGCTTCAATTCTTGGAACTTCTTTGGTGAACTTTCAGCAGCAGGATGTTGAGGATGGTTGGGATGTCAGTTTGTTTTGATAGTTTGCCTTGTTCAAATGACATCTGAAACTACTTTCACTAAGTGGTCCCAAAAATGTATGTACTCATAACTTATTCAGTTTAGAGTAAAAAGAAAAAATAAAGATGCAAACATTTTCTTTCACAAACATTGGTGGGTCACACTGTTACTGATTACATATGATACAGTTCATGCAAATTATACTACTACACTGTGAAATCCAGAAATGCTAAAACAACTTATGGCCTTTCTTACGGAAAACCTGCATGTGTACTATACTTGCTTAACTAAATCACTGACATCTGTAATGAACTCATCTACTACAACATTTCCAGTACACAAGACCTTGCCCATTTATCTATTACAGTTCTCTTAATTAGTGGGCTAAAACTTCTAGTATCAATATCTCTAACACTATTTCCTTCAGGTACTCCCATCAAGGGAGTACCAAGGTGGCCATGGCAAAAGACTCTCCCCTCATCACTGTTCTTGCATCCCTCCCTTACATACACAATGCCACGCATTCTTCCACCATTTCTCTCCCTCTAGTATTTTTCCAATCTATTTTCCCATGTTGCAGGTGGTCTTCCTCTCACACCAACATCTTTAATTGTAGTATCACTTTCACCTTGTAAACTCCCATCTAGCATTCTATTCACATGCCCAAACCATACTAATTCACATGCCCAAACATACTAAAGTATCATGTTTCACACTATACCACAACAATGCATTCTTCTTGACATGAAATATTTGCTTTTTTCAAAGGTTTCACCTACCACCATTATATCATCAATGCTCACTTTGAATGAAACATAAAAAATGAGAAAACTGGTAGGGAAAAGAAAAAAGCATAAAATCAATTGATATTCGAGAAGCAAAACCTGCCTTTTCACAGTATCAGATCATAATCTTCAAAAAACTTAAGAGGTAAAGGGTTCCAAAGTTTAGCACTGTGGGAAAAGAGAGATATAATAGCCCATCCTTAAGTTGCAAAAATAGTCACACTGTAAATTGTGTGATTCGCTGGCTTTCTAAGTACTGCAAGCTGTGGTTAATGGCAGCAGTATGCAAGAAGCCAGTTTTGGGGATTGGATTTTAAAGTACCACTACAACAAACACAAATGGAAAGAGGGTTAATTGTTAGCTTAGCCTAGGAAAGGTGGTATGTCAGATTGCTTAAGAGTCAATTCTGTTTCGTACATAAAGCTAGAACAGCCCCAAATGTGAAAGCAGTACCCCATACACTAATGAAGTCATGCTTTTTATAGCCGAAATAACTTAAAAAAAAATTATCTATATCTAAACAAGGCTCCCCATATTAACCTAAGTATTCTGCTATACTATTCACGATACTCTTGTTAAAGGTTAGAATAAAAAATATTCTCGCTTAAAGAACTATTCTAAGACATCTTTTATTTCATACCCACTCATTGTACACTATGTAGCATTATAATTGTTTATACATTAACAATAAATCAACTAAACTACTTAATAATTTTGTAGGTAAAGAAGCACAAGTAATATACCCAATTCTTTATTAATTAGAACCTTATAACTATATTTACATGAGCGACTTTGGTTCTTTTGAGATAAAGATAACTTGTACCTTCAGCAAACAATCATAATTCAATACACAGTTCTTTGGTCCTACAGATACTCATCCTATTCCAAATTAAGAAGCCAGTAACATCCTTCAATAGTTACTTTACTATCCACCACAGCATACAACTGCCACTGTGACAATGAGACTTTTTCTTTTAGCAAGATGCTAATCACAACATTGGTGCACATATCTTAGTCTGGCCTATGTATTTGTGTGTAATTACTATTTGTGTATTACATGGAGAGTTTAACGCGTATTGCCCATCTCAACTTTATATATATACCATATCTTAACCTTATGTGTGTATATATAAATATATATATATATATACAGACCCCTTTTCACTGACCAACCCCAAAGAAGAGGATGAATGGCTACGAACAAGCTACCCTGTCCAGGGCTCAAACTCTGGGACACAAGTTGTATGTTACAGTGCTAACAACTAGCACTGTCTCTCTTTCTCTATCTGCATAAAATCCAACTTATACACAATGACCTCCTGTAACATTTAAGAATTCAAAGCAGTGATATGCATGAGTAACCTTCAAAAATAGATGTACATATTCTTTTCAAAATGGTTTTACATTTGATCAAACAAAATGAAAATGACACTTCCAATTGAATCAAAATTAATTTGAACAGATTGCATTCAACAGCTCAAAAGTTGCACCCTCCTAAAGGAACCTGAGCCTAAAGTACATTCATGAACTGTATTTCAAGTAGCTCATATCACAGCACTTGCAAAACATTTGAACTACCAAGTCTCATCTAAATATATACAAAAATATGAGCAATTACTATTAACTGGTTTAAACTAGTCACAGTTCATGAGCAAACATGAAGTCTGAAGAAAAGGCATAAACCAGAAGTAATAAAAAAATTTACATATGAACATATAGATATGCCAGAAATATATGCTCCATTTCTTGTAAGTCTTAGTTGAAAAAGTATTCAGTGATTCAAAAATAATGGCACATCAAACATGATCCTTACCATCATCTTCCAAACAGATAAAGAATAAGTGTCATGTCATGAAAAAAAAAAAAAAACAGTACACGAAGACTGCTATATATATGTACAAAAATATGCATTCTATAATCTTCTTACTGCAGCTACCAAGTAAGCCTTCAGTCTGTCATCTGGGTCAGCCGCCTCCACTGCAGTTGATCAGCAAACACACCAGTCAGATCTTGCAAGCTCTGAAGGATCTGCTTACTCTTCCCTCGACTCCAACCTTCCATCTCTCCCATGGTCTTGCTCCTGGTATTGTTCCACCAGCATTCCAAATCCACATTCTCTTGGCAACCCTTCCGTCCTCCATTCTTTCTAATTATTCTTGCCATCTCAGCTGTGTTGCTTTAATCTTTCCACTGACATTATATCCACTCGCTGCCTTATTCCTTCACTCTGTTTTCCTAATATTTTTCTGTTACCTTGTCAGCCACTTGCACTCTGCATTTATCTCTGTAATTCACTGCCCCGCAATTTTAATAGAATGGTACTAATGTAAATTCACAATCAAAAATATTCTTAGCTTCCTCAGGTACAACGCTAACATTTTTACCATATTTCACTAACTTTTCTGTTGTTTCTAATTTCCTCCTTTTGAAAAAGTACCAAGTATAAAAAAATCTCTGTCTTCTTAAATAACTTGCCCTCGTTATAACAGTCACAATCTCCTTTCACACTGCATTTGCTCAACATTTGCCATATTCATTTTCATACCAACTTGCAACCTTTTATTTTCACTTCAGCAAGCTACATCTTCTGTACATATCACACTACCTGCTGTACCTTGTCTCACATTCTCTGCTGTCATAGGATGCGAATTTTACTTTAGAATTTATGTTCACAAAAAATGTTTTAGCTACGAAAAGAAGGATTAGCATTTAAAATTATGACAAATGTGTGGGAAGATATAATAATTTACATTCAACTGAAAGCATACTGATTTTGCATTAGTTCCTTTTTCTTAATATGTGTACATTTACTGGAAGGCAGGCTGAGAAAGGGATAATATCATAAAATAGTGCAATGCTTTTGAAAAAGAAACCTTCTCGTATAAGCAGTCTCCTAATTCTTCACCGCAAATAATTTTCTGAAATGATTACAATAAAGCAAATCTGTCTTAACCTTAGGTCAATCACAGGTATCTGCATTAGATATATTTACCTACATATCTAAAATCTTTTCACTACTGTATACAATTAATCACTGAAAATTATCAAATCTATCTCAAATACTAAGAGCATCTAATACCTGTCAATTTTCTGAAATGTTTAAAATAACAAAAATTTGTTTCGAGGCAGAGGGTTACTCTCTTTACAAAGGATACCACCTCCAAACTAAAAAATATTCCATGCCAAGGAAAATTTTGAATCATGGTGCTTGCCAATTCAGGAGAATAAAAAAAGAAAAAACACGATAAAGTGGGCTCTCTTTTAGATCAAAGAGATAAATTTGTGGATTGTGTGCTCTTGAACTGCAAGAAAGCAATTGCACACCAGTGACTGGTAAAGCTGGTTTTTTCAGGTAGGTATGATGGAGGAGGATCCTAATGATGGATCAAAGGAACACGACACCCTTTTGAAAAGGGACCTTTCTTAAGAGGGTTAGGGTTGCCAATGGTATACCATAAGTTTTAGTCTTAGGGCTCTTGATATTTTGATCTATGCATATGTCTTGACAAAAGAAATGGTTTCACACTTCAAAATATCTGTGGATGATGTTAATGTAACATGAGAAGAAAGAAATGAAAAGGACAGAGTAATACAAAAATATGGACTTGGAGAGCTCCAGAGTTGGGCTAGTACTGATTTAAAATGGACTTGGAGAGCTCCAGAGTTGGGCTAGTACTGATTTGTTAAGCACAATCCCAGAAAACACACAGAAGTAAAATTGGGACATTGTGAAAGGTCTTGATAGGACTTCAATCTTGTATGGAACAAACTACAAGAATGTGTGTGTGCAAAAGTATGAGAGCTGGCACTGTGCATAATCTCATCATAACATCACATCAGAAGAAATGCTAATGGACAATCAATCTACTGGTAAATATTAAAATTGCATTTGAGTGCAAGGATATGTTCAATTAACCATTTACAATTGCAACCTAGACCTAAATTAGAGTATACTTCTCAAGGTGGTTAACACATTTAAACATCAAGATCTAAAATAGAAAGTCCTCAGAAAGGTAACCAAGCTGGTACTAGATATAAGAAGTCTCATTAACAGAGACAGTTGTGAAGCTAAAAAATTGTCCACAATGTAGAAAGAATAAAGCAGATTTGATGACAACCTTCAAAGTTCTAAATATATTTGACAATGTTAAAAGTGAACAGTTCATGCAAAAATGCAGAGTGCAAACAAAGCTGTCATACAAAAATAATGATAAACTAGTTTGAAAAGTTGTAAAGAAGAACCTCTAAAGAACCGTAGTAGTGTAAAAGCTGAATAAGCCATGTGATGAAACTGTGACTGCAAACTATATAAACAATTGTATAAAAGTAAAGAAAGTTCAAGACAAGGAGCCCTTAGAGCAAAGAATAGAACTCCTGAAACATGTTGTGTACTCTGATACAGAAATTACAATTACTCATCCTCAAATTGAAGTTTGGAAACACCATCTAAACCATATATTTCCACAAGAAAAGCCCAAGCTTTACCACAAGGAACATCTTCAATGGTATTCTAATTGTATACAAACCTCCACCTCTGTGTAAAGATTACCAGTTTAACAATCTCCCTTTTTTAGGTGTTCTGTATATTCTGGCAACAGAGAAAGCATGTCTCAAGACAATTCTGAGTCCAAATAAGGAGTGACAAAAATCTGTTCTCATGATACAGTAATACCCAAATAATTCAATGATGCTAAAGTATTCTGATTGCAGTTTTCAATACTAATCAATGTTCTATACTAAAGAACTGGGTTCATGCTGGATTTTGACTGTTTTATGTATGATGGTTATACACCTTTCCTTCTAAAGAACCTGGATCCAGAGAAATTAATGACTTTTTGTCATGAACATACTTGCAAAATTACATACCAACAAAAAGTCACATTCTTTGATATATATATATATGTATTTACATCTATCTATCTATCTACCACCATTATTCTGATTCCAGTTCCATGGGGTGCATAAAGTCCACACGTCTTAAATCATAAATATGCATCCTCAACCCATATGACCAGCATAAAAGGAGACATGACTTCATTTTGTATATATGCCTTATCATTTTTGACAAGGCATACAGAACCAATTTTCCAAGTGAGACTGATGTCTCCATTCACACCATCTCTTCAGACAAAATGGAGATGCAGTCAAGAGAAATGTCGTTCTTAACAAACAAGTGGTAAGCACTATGGGCTAGTTCTGCTTTCATGGCAAAATCTCATTGTTGGTACTCAAAGATAGGTACTTCAGCTTTCTCATAACAATCTTTATTTAACTTGTCCATAAAAATCTTTACTTAACTTCATTCTTAACCATAGCATCCAGTCCTTCTCCATTCAAACTCATATTAAACCGTTAAATTTTCTCTTTCCTAAACAAAATTTTCACTTCCAATCACTTTCAGCAACATGATCCTACATACATTATCTAAGCAGCCCACCATTCAAACCAATTCATCAAACAGCAGTGTCACCTGAATTTAACTTTGTTAACACTGTTTTCCCATGTCTCAACAGTGCACCACTGCTATTCCGTCTCCCTCTCACCTCATGTTATTTCTCGTCCATTAAAATACCCACCAACCACCAGCCTTGAATCACTCCCACATTTCTTTCTAGCCACTCACTAATGCCACCACATACTCTTGCACATGCACTACTTCCAATATTATGCAAGCCCATAATGGCACTGAAAAGTCTTCATGAACCCTATAAAGAGTTAAAACTTCTCAGTGTTATTTTCTATTCACTTTACCAAATATCTATTCTAAACCATAAATGCTGCATACACCTTCTTCATTTTCTTTTACTACTAGAATGTGTTATTTTTTGGAATTGACAGTAGTTACAAAACCTTCACGAGTGCACAGCTATTGTGAATGAGCTTCTTATATATTCTGATACAGCATACCAGTCTGGGATGCAATCACCTAAAATGCTAATCATGACAACTAAGACTCTTCACTTTCAGACTCATCCTCGCCTAAAGGGTTGAAAGCTCTAACAAATACCCTTGGGGCAGGAGGCTTAGGTAAAGTAATCTTGATCGGTTTCTTTGAAGAGACTTTTGAAGATGAACGACATGATTCTAGTTTTTGAACATGATAAGATTTATTTGGGCCAACTGAATGAGAAGCAGAAACTCCATATGAATTTGGATAATTACAAGGCATCGTATTGGCTTTACTATCACTTGTAAATGAGACTCTGGAATGACAATCATATATAACTGACACTGAGGAGCTTGCAGCAGCTTTCATTCTCCTTTCAAAAGAACCAAAGTCTGATTTTAAACGTAATTCACCATGTGTAGTGTGGGCTACATTACCCACTGAAGTTGCATCTGACAGTGCAGAATGACAGTCTGACACTGTTAATTCACATCTTAACACATCACTTCTACCATCTACTGGTGATCGAGAACAACCAGTTGTATTTAAGAAAGGTGATGGGACAGGTTTAGGTTCGCTTTGTTGTGCATGCCGGTCAGAACGAGGTAAAAAGGACGGTGAAGATGGCAAAGATGGTAGAGAATCTTCAGATGAAACACTTATTTGAGAAGGAGAGTATGGGGCAGACCCTGAATGCTGAGATGGCATGGAAGAGCATGGTGTAATGCCCGAGTGTTGTAATGATGGCAATGAACCCTGATGGATTAGGTTTCCTGGCCGTTCAGGTGAATCAGATGACTGATTAATTATTCCACTTCTAGAGTTATTCTTTCCATGATCAATTATTCTGAATTGTTCTTTTTTGACAGCCATATGTATCTTCTTCAGCTGATCCTTAGAAACTTCAGTGTAACCATGATATAACAGTGCATTTTCAATGAAAGTTATAGTATCAGCAGAGCTTTTCCCAAGACATGCACTAGCTATGTTATCAATGTTTAGGTCAAAGAGAAGAGATCGCTCCTTCTCCTTTTCAAGAAGAAGACTTAGTCTTTGCTCTCCTTCCTGAATGATGACTTTCTGGATGATAGGAATATTATCTCCTTTCAGTGCAGTTCTTAATTTGTCTCCTGTCATGTGTAAAAGAATTTTGTTATCAATTTCATCAAAAATCTTCATTGTATCTGATCCACTTGACTTTAATTCTAATGCCTTCTCATGGAGTAACTGCACTGGAACTGATAGTGCACCCAACCTTTCACCCAAACGACTCAATATTTCTAAAACATCAATCACGTCTGATTTAACACCTTCTAAATGAGTTGTGGAAGACACTTCTTCTTCTGATGACTCTTTCGTTTTATGTAGTGTCAAATCATCTACCTTTTGAGCGTTCTCAACTGATTCACTAACTGAATCTTCCAAGCTAACAGGTGATGCTTTCATACATAAATGGTGGTTCTCAAAATCCTTTAGATCACTTGGGTTCTCTTTCCCTGAGCTTGTGGATGTCTTGTCTTTTAGAGGATCATTACCTACACCTAGCTTTCTTTTAGATTTTGCTAAGTCAGTAAGTACATCCGACTGCATTGTGTCCTTACCCGAAACAGATGCATTAGAAGACTGTCCAGTTACAGCAGCTTCCTTCCGTGTAAGAGGAGTCCATGATACAGCATTAGATGCACAATTTACTTTGCCTGAATTCACACATTCAGTCGCATTATCAAAAGCTTCATCAAGAATTACTTTTGTCTTTTTTAGGTCCTTTGTTGTTCCTCTTCCTCCACTTTTAAAATTACGTTGCTGCAAAGTTTCACTTACTGATGGTTTCGCTTCTTTATAATATTCATCATCTCTATCTCTCCTCTTCTCTCTCTCCCTATTTCTAATGCTAAGTGTATCACTGCTCTGCTCCTGCTTTAACTCTCCTTTATCTCTGTAACAACCAACATAATCTCTATTTCTTTCTTTTTTCCTCATTCTCTCTTTAGATCTACATCTATCTTTTATTCCTCTCTCCCTATCTTGACTTGGTGATTTGGAGTATTTAGTCCTTTTCTTATGATAGTTTCTAGGGTAATTTCTTGTATCTGAAGAGTGACTTGATGAAAGAGAGGAATCAGATGAAAATGAAGATGGTGAACGAGAGCGACCTCTATTGGCAATTAACATTGATATACACTGGTCTCTTTTGGATGCCCAGCTTTCATTGAAAATTTGTTGTAAACGATTTGGCCAAAACATTTCCCAGTCCTTACTCATATCATATGTATAGGGATCACCACCGAGAGAAAGAATGCTCTGTGCTTTCTTTTCAATAAAAGCCCAATATTCTTTGTTATAATCTGGATGAGCTGATGGGTTTTGACGATACATATCACACTCCCGGACGTGGACTTCACGAAGAGACTCAAGCGCACGCATAGTAATGGAGTCTTTGGATTTACAACCTTTTCTCTTCCTTTTTCTTAGAGGACAGCGGGATCGTAATCTGTAAATAACAAAATGTCAAATTACAAATTTCTGTTAGAAATATAGTAAAACTCCAATTACAAGGATAACCTGGAAGACATAAT
>JAUUDZ010006748.1:0-11730 GCA_032361705.1 Panulirus versicolor | reverse complement strand
GACGTGTATGTATATACATGTGTATGTGGGTGGGTTGGGCTATTCTTTCGTCTGTTTCCTTGCGCTACCTCGCTAACACGGGAGACAGCAACAAAGTATAATATAATAAATAATATGAATAAGTCTGTTCAGTATACCAGAAGTGTATGCAAGAATATCAATTGACAGAGTGATGGAAGTGACTGAATGCAGAATAAGTGAAGAGCAAAGGGGTTTTAGGAAAGGTAGGGGATGTATGGATCAGATTTTTTTTAAGTAAAGATGACCATGGAAAAGTATTTAGCGAAAGGTAATACCTTGTATGCAGCTCTTGTGGATCTGGAGAAAGAAAGCATATGACAGAGTTGAGTGGAATGCTTTGTGGGATGTGTTAAGGATATGTGGTATAGGGGTACAACTGCTGGATGGTGTAAAAGCCTTCTATATAGTAGCAAATAAGTGTGTATGAGTGCATGGAAAGCTGAGTGAAAGTTTTGGGATATATGTAGGTGTGATGCAGGGCTGTCACTGTCACTTTTTAATATATACAAGAATGGAGTGATATGAGATATGAAAGGAAAACTAAGTTAGTGAGATGCAGAGATGGAGTGTGGTGGTGAGATATGGTGACTAGTGGCAAGCATGTTTTCGGATGATACTGTGTTATCTGCTGAGAGTGAAGAGGAGTTGCAGAAGGTTGTAAGTGTGTTTTATGATGTGTGTAATCATAGACAACTGAAGGTAAATGCAAGTAAAAGTAAAGTCATGATGTTTGAAAGGAAAAAGAGTTACAGTATAGATTTTGTAAAGCCATACAGAGTGAAAGAAAAAGTGTACTAAATTGTGCTTTGGATATGGGGGGAAAAAGACTGGAAGATGTGAGGGAATTTGAATATCTAGGAGCTGTCTTTTGTAAGTGTGGTGATATGAATGGAGAGATAAAGGAGAAAGCAGTACAGAGTAGAAGAGTCATTGGGTCCATGAACAGAATAATGAAGGGTAGAGGTGTTAGTATGGAAGTGAAGAGAAGATTTAGGAACAGCACAGTCCTCCCAACCCTAACCTATGCAGATGTGGTATGGCAAGGAATGCAAAGGGAGTGAACTGAGTGGAGCAGTAGAATGGGTGAAACATTATACTTTACAGTGGTTTAGATATGTGGAAAGAATGCAGGACTGGGAATCTACAAGGAGAATATATGATAGTACAATTAAATGGGTTGGTGTGAGTGGAAGACCACCTGTGACATAGGCAAATAGGGTGGAGGAATACTGGAGAGAGAGAGAAATAGTGGAAGAATGCATGGAATGTGTATGCAAGGGAGGCATGTAAGGAAAAGGATTAGTGAAGACTTCTCCCGTGGCCAATCCTTGATGGGAGTTCCTGGAAGGAACGGGCATCAGAGAGAAAGATAGATAGATAGACAGATAAACAGATAGGTAAACATTCCACACTACATCTCTTTTAACTGCACCATACACTTTCTCTAAATCTATAAATGTCACATATAAATCCTTATTTCTGTAAATATTTCTCATACACATTCTTGAAAGTAAACATCTGGTCCACAAATTATCTACCACTCCTGACTCCACACTGATTCTCCCCAATCTGAAGGTTTGTGCATGCCATTCTTCCATACTACTTACCAGGTATAATAAACAAACTTATAATTCTGTAATTCAAACACTCATCTTTGTTCCTCTTGCCTTTATACAATGGCACTATACATGAATTCCAACAATCCTCAGGCACCTTACCATGATCCATACAAGCTTTGAAAATACCAACAAATAAATCAACACAGCCACCCCCTTCCTTATGAAATTCAACAGCTATCACATCCACTCCAGCTGCCTTGCCACATTTCATCTTATGAAAGACTTTCACCACTGCTTCTCTCTTTACCAAACCACTTGCCATGAGTCTCTCACTTGACATACTTCCAGAATCAAACACCCTACATATACTATCCTATCATCAAACACATTCAACAACCTATCAAAGTCATTAACTCCCTCTCCTCTTCACCTCATCATTGCCTAATACCACTTTCCAATTTGCCCCCTTCACTGATGTTCCCAGTTGCTCTCTTGTTTTTCTCACTCTATGAACCTCCTTCCAAACCATCTTCCATGTTGTTCTCCATGATGTTTGCCAATGCTCACTCACCCAAACTCTCATTTGCTCTCTTTTTCAGCCTCTGCACTTTCCTTTTGATCTCCTGTCACTTTCTCTTGTACATCTACCAATTACTTACATCCCTTCCATAAAAACTTCTCATATACCTCTCTTTTCTCTTTTATGAACAATTTTACTCTTTCATCCCACCATTCACCACCCCTTCTCACAAGTCCACTTCCCACATGCAAGAGACTTTTCTTACAGATTCCAGTACTGCATTTCTAAATACTTCCTATTCCATACCCACTACCCCTCAACTCATTCACTCTCACTTTTTGCCATTGTACACTCAATCTCTCCTGGTATGTCTTCACACAAGTCACTTTTCCAAGCTCACATACTTTCACCAACCTTTTCTCATTCATGTCATTTCTTCTTTTCAGAAAGCCTCAAGCCAAATTGTAAAGGACATAAAAAATGAACTAGTCAGATTTAATGGAACACTAAGCAACACTGCATTGCCAACTGATGATCTCATCAAAAACATTGTATGTCAGCAGAGCATCAATAGTCATGCATTATAATATATAACATAGACTCATGAAGAAGAAAAAATTGTAAAATATGCAAAAGGAATAAAGCACCAGATTTAAATGAATGCAAAGCAGCCCAGTGTTGTCAACTCATTAATATTCATCAAAACAACATATATCATTATCTTTGAATTATAATACATAACACAGCACATCTAAACATCAAAACACCCATAAAGTATGTAAATAATAGTGAAAGGTAAAAACAGAAATGAATCACTAAGTAGGTGCCAGCCATCAGATTGACTGAGTTACTGTTTATGCATCAAGTTTCGACCATCAACCAAATGAGGAAAGCATCTTAGAGGACCCTATTGCCATTTCCTGGTTGGTGAGGGTCAGCAAGACTCAAAATTTTTTGTATACTGTTGGGAAAATGCTGTTGCTGCAACTAACTGTAAAATGCAATCTCAGGGATAAGCATAATTTCTAAGAATGTAAAATACTGCCTAGTTTTAGAAAGAAAGGAGATGATATATAATATAATGAGTTTCAGAAAGAAAGGAGATGATATGAAATATAATGCTATAAGATTAATAAAATGAACTAATAAGGTTATTAAACTTTGGAAGTAATGTAAAAATAAAAACTGTTACCTATGTGAAGCCAGCTGAAACTGGTAGTATTGTAATACAGGCACCTCACCCTATTGTGGATGTCTCTTTTCTCCTCAGATTAAATTTCTGAATTTTAGAATCTGAACCTGGCCATTGGTGATAACAAATATCACAACATGGTCTGCCATATGACTGTGTATTTCAATAAACTGTACAGGCAAGATGTACAAGGCATAGTGCATTTAAATCACCTGTTAGGCTCATAAAATGCAGATATGAAATCAGACCTGGATGATGAAGAATGAGCAATTTCAAATCAGATATAGTTATGAGTTTCCTGAAGTACATGAAGGATGTCTGCTGAAACAGTGTTTGCATAAAGATACTGTGAGAGGGGAAAATAAACACTTTGTGTAAAGCAGTAAGAAAATGTGCCAAGTGAAAACAAAGGTGAATCAATGGTATGTCTACTTAATCAACACCTTTGGTCAAACAGTCTTAATTACCAAAAAGAGATAAAACACAAAGAGAAGATGCAAATACATTCTTAAAGTTTCTGAATATTTTTTGGTCATAAATAGATTTATTTTTCAGCTCATCTTAAAAGAAAATCTATAATGAGTTCTTAAACACATATTTAATGAGGTGTTTTGCTCACTGAATTGAAAACAAACTAAATCTGATTAGAGCTTAGCTGCTGATCCTTATGAAAAAAGTATCAAATGATCTTGACTCCTTAAAGTTTGCCATAAACATACCTGAGGAAAAATTTCAGGATAAACCAATCTGTTAGGACATATTGGAAAGCAACCAGCACCGACTGCCTCCAACATGGCAACACCAAAGAACTCATGGTGTGCTGTTGATACAACTACATCTCCAGAATGTAACAACTCCCAGTACCTGAAAAAAAAGGTTTAAAACCTGAAGTATCACTGTGTGCAATGGAGGGGTTTCTGTGTGGGGGGCAGAAAAATGAAAGATGTTTGTCTCTGAGAAAATCAACCAAATATGTAAAGCAAATATTGAGGGAGTGTTGTAGTAGTGAGGAAAACTTTGCTTACATTAGCACAAGAGGCTAAGCTGAGGATATATTTGGATGAACTTAAGAGGGTGTAAGCACTAACAATAACAGAAATAACACACTAACATACATACATACATACATTCATATATGTGAATACAAAAAACACAAGAGTCAGGTACCAGATGAAAGATATAAAAGATCAAAATATTTGCAGATTGAATAAGAAAAAAGTGGAATGGCAAGTGATTATAAAAAAAAATTATCATCAGGATCAAGTTAAAGAACCATACTTACCACACTAATCCAGCCCCTTCTCATGTAGCACTTCTGACCTATTCTGATGACATTCCTTCTCCAAAAGAAATGAAAAACACAATCATCAGACACTAATGAAAATTCAACCACAAACCAACTTTACCCTGAACAATAAAGTCATGAAAAACCTATACAGAGTCCATCCAGAAATAAGTGCCCCCCCTTCCTTCACTCACAATGATAAAAACAATGCAATTAAAACTTTAATGAACTCTCCTGCAACAGGACCACAAAATATGTCAAACTTTCACATAAAACACCGAGCCCCAATTGTAATCCAAGCACTTGTAGATATCTTCAACCACTTTGGCTACACAACAAAATCTTTAACTTCTCAAAACATACTAACAATACCAATCCTAAAACCCTATCAAACCACCTAACTTCTCCTCTTACTGCCCTAAATCACTTTTCTCTTTTGTATCCAAACATGTGAAAAATCAATTCACAACAGATTAAATCAAAATATCCCATTCACTCTCCACAATGACCTCACACAACACATCCTTGATGACTTCAACCAACCACAACCCCCATCCCACACACTACTAGTGGCAATACACATCAATAAAGCATTTGAGACAGTACCCCAATACATGCTCATGTCAGCACTATCTTCAAATCTTCCTTATACCGTCTATAACTTCACAGACTGAAATCACTAGGCAACCAACCATTTAAACTCTAGAATGTCTATACTATCTTCAATATACCTAAGTTCAACTACAGCACTCCAGCCAGAACGATGTGTAAGAATGCATCGTTAAGTCATTAGTGTATGAGTGCATTCAGTTATTTGCAGAAGAAAGGAAACTGGTGATAAAAAGAAGAAAAAGTGCAAGAGACAGGACAGAACCTTGAGGAACACCAATGTTGATGGAGAAAAGAGAAGAAACTGATTCATCAACAACCTTGGAGATAGATCCGCCAAAAAGGAAGATAGATATGAGGGAGCACAGTGAAGGAGGGAACCCTTGATGCCACATCCTGTCAAGAGCTTTGGACATATCAAGAACTAAATAGGATTCCCCAAAATCTTTCAGGGATGATTAAAAGACATTAGTAACATAGGTAAGAGTGTCATCAGTGGATCTCACCTTATGGAAGCCATATTGATGATCAAAGAGGATACTGTGAGACTTAAGATGTCTAACGATTTGGGAAATGAAGGGGGATTTAAAGACTCTGGAAATGGTAAATGTTAAAGCAACAGGATAATAGTCATATGAGTTCAAACGGTCACCCTCCTTAGGGATAGGATATACTAACGCATGCTCCTTAGAAGAAGGAAAGGTTCTGGTTTTTAAACAAAAATGGAACAGACAAGCTAGCACAAATGCAACTTCAGAGGCATTTTCTTTCAGTACACAGGGACGGATGCCATCAGGAACTTGAGTCCACAGAGAAGTGCTTTTTAAACAGTTCAAAAAGAGATTACAGAGAGGAGCATCTGCCATAGAGAGTTGCTCTGTCTATGGGAGAGATAGCTATAGTACTGTCAGATCAAAAAAGTGAAAGAAACATACAGTGACAGAAGCTTTTACTAATGCTCTAAGCTAAAGACGAAAAAGACCCATCAGTGGATGAAGACGAGAGGTTATCACACTTCCTTTGAATAACGGAATGGTTTGCTTTATGGAAAACATACATGCAGTGACTGCAGTCAGTGATGAAAGCTGAATGGGAGTCAAGGAAGGAGAGTTATTCCAAGTCCAAAATCCTTGATCCCTTGCCTGAACAGCCTAAGAGCATGAACAGTTGAACCAAGGATTTGGACAGGTCATCTTCCATTCCCACAACAATAAACTCTGCTAAGCATCCGGTACAGACAGAATCATCATCACATAAGAGACAGTAATTCATCCCAAGGAAAGTCAGAAAAGAATCCCTATAAGTATTCCAGTCAGCTTTGTTCAGGTGCCACTATTTACGTTTTGAAGGAGCTAATAATGGAGAAAATGCCATAAGAATAGAGACAATTATGAGAGCAGGGCCACAAGAACCAACTGGGGGTTAGACTGTGTAGCTACAGCACAAAGGATTAGTGGTGAAAAATAAATCTAGAATATTAGGTAAAAAGTCACATCAGTCAGTAATAAGGGTGGGGTGGGTGATAAGATGCCCTAGA
Organism: Panulirus versicolor; assembly: GCA_032361705.1. Classification (NCBI taxonomy): domain Eukaryota; kingdom Metazoa; phylum Arthropoda; class Malacostraca; order Decapoda; family Palinuridae; genus Panulirus; species Panulirus versicolor. The sequence continues at coordinate 5,007 of JAUUDZ010006748.1, read as the reverse complement.
TCATTAAGGTGATCAATACATATGGGAGGAATTTAACCATTCCCTGTGGTGAACAATGAAATTTGAAATCTCATAGGTAAGGGATTTTAGCTTGCTGGTGACAGGATGTTAAATCCTTAAGGCAGAAGTTTAGGTAGTCGAAGAAAGCTAAAAATATTGTAGAATTAGGTGAGCAGTAGCTAAAACAAATGAAAAGCATGGTAGTTGGGAGACACACTTTAAACCAGGTGACACCAAAGTTTGGGAACTCAAGGTCCTCAAAGCATGCAAAAGTTGTGCTAATGTTGGAATAGGTACACACACCACCTTTGGACCAGAATTGTAAATTGAGATTATAGTTAGGGTACAGTTGGGGGCACATAAGGTATTCAGTGTTATGAATGGAAATGTTTTCATTTCTATGATGAAGACTCCAGTCACAGACAAATGTCCACATCAAGGCCGGGCCTTCTTTGAAATACAGAAAGAATTATGAAACAGAAAAAGAAAAGACAAGGGAATGTACTTAACAATTTTTGAGGAAGTGAAAGAACCAGCTTTTGAAATGTGCCTGGTCATAGTAACTGGGAAAGACATAAATAGGTAGAAAGTTCCAAAGCTTCAACGTGTAGGGAAAGAAGCAGGTATCAAAAAGCCATACCCTTGAGTTCCAGATGGCCACACAATGATCATAAGATGCAACAGCTTGCCAAGTATTGCATGGTCTAGCTGGTGGCAGGGGCACACAAGCAGCCAGCTCTTGGGAGCAAAAACCAAAGTAATACCTAAAGATGAGGGAAAGTGAACCAACATTACAGCGTAGGGCAAGAAGTCAAGTTTGGAAGTTAGCCTGAGACAGTTTATCTTAATGACCAAACATTAATAAGATAGGAAAGAATATCACCAGTGGATCTCACCTTAGAGAAGCCATAATGGTGACCAGAGAGAAGGCTGTGATTTTCGAGGTGTTTAATGACATGGGAGTTTAGGGGGGATTCAAAGAGCTTGTGGAGTTGTGTGCAGAGAAAAGACTGGTTATTGGGAATACCTAGTTTAAAAAGATGGATATGCATGAATATACTATGAGGGTAGAAGGGATGGACAATGGGCATTATTAGATTACACATTAATTGATTGGCATGTAAAAGAGAGACTTTTGGATGTTAATGTGCTGAGAGGGGCAGCTGGTGGGATGTGTAATCACTATCTCGTGAAGGTGAGGGTTAAGATTTGTAGAAGTTTTCAAAAAAGAGGAAACAATGTTTGGAAAAAGGGAATGGTGAGAGTAAGTGAGCTTGGAAAGAAGACTTGTGTGAAGAAATACAAGGAGAGACTGAGTGTTAGAATGGCAAAAGATTAGAGTAAATGAAAAGAGGGGAGTGAGTGAGGAATAAGAGGTATTTAGGGAAGTAGGGATGGCATATGCAAGAAATGCATGTGGCAATTGAAAGGTGAGAGGTTGACAGATTAGAAAGGGTAGTGAGTGGTGGGATGAAAAAGTAAAGTTGCAAGTAAAAAACAAAAGGGAGGTGTTTGGGCAGCACTTACAAGGAAGGAGTCCAAACGACTGGGAGATGTATAAGAGAAAGCACCATGAGGTCAAGAGAAAGGCGTAGAGGTTGAAAAAAGACGGCAAATAAGAGCTGGGCTGAGAGAGTGTCATTAAACTTTAAGGAGAATAAAAAGATGTTTTGAAAGGAGGTTAATGATGTGTGAAAGATAAGAGAACAAATGGGAACATCAGTGAAGAGGCAAAAGGGGAAGTGATAGCAGGTAGTGATGATGTCAGAGGGAGATGGAGTAAGTATCTTAAGGCACTGTTAAATGTGTTTGATGATAGAGTGGCAGATATAGTGTTTTGGTATGTGAAGTAAGAGAGTCATGGAGATTGGTTTGGTGATAAAAAGAGATGGTGAAAGCCTTGTATACGATGAAATCTGGCAAGGTGGCAGGAGTGGATGGTATTGCAGTTGAATTTATCAAGAAAGGAGGTGTCTGTGATGCTGATTGGTTGGTAAGGATGTTTAATGTGTACAGATCATGGTGAGGTGCCTGAGGAATGGCTGAATGCATGTATAGTGCCAATTTATAAAGGCAAGGGGGATAAAGGTGGATGCTCAAACTACACAGGTACAAGTACACCACCGATTTTCCAGCACTCTTGGTTCCAAAGCCTTGTCGGATTAACCATTTTACCAGACCAACCATGGTCACGTAGTAATAGTTCATCAACACACCTCTAACCCACTAATTATACATCTCCCATGCATCTAAAGTATACCAGGGACTGCTAGAATTTTACATCAAACAAATATTAGATGTTTTGAGCACCCTAAGATGGTAAATCTGTCCGTAGAGTGATTGAATCCCGTAGGGTCTTCTTCATCTTCTGTTGTTAGTGTTTTCCTAGATGTGCATTGCCAGAATTATGCAGTTTCATCTGCATTATACACCTGCTTAGGACTGAGGTGCTCGTCAGCTACAAGTTTCGCAAATCACAAATTCATCCACTTACTCGGTAGCTCCGTGGTTTACAGACCACTTTTCTCCACACAGTCTATTCATGGAAATTCTATGACGCTTATTGAATCTTTGAAGCTATCCTTCACTATAGTCATGCTCATGTTGTAAGTTAAGTTCTTTATGGAACAACTTAGCCTGGTCCATTATCATGCTACCTGACAGGTCTACTCCATCACTCCGACGCTGTCGAAACCATTCCATCATCACTCGATCGTGTTCAGTACTCTTACCATCTTTCACAGTTTTTCCAATCATCATTTGCTTCTTGGAATTGCTGTCTGCATAGAATTTCAATATTTTCTCCCTTTGCCTCTTTATATCATAAACAGTTGATGAACCAATACTGTGGATGTCACACAGCTTACAGCTTATGCACCGAAACACCATGGTCCGTTTTTTTCAAGTTCTACTTTACCTTGGATCGATATGGATTGGGGTTTACGTTTGACACCACAACTGACACTCTCACTTATCTTAGAAGCCATAGCTAGGGTTAGAGTTGAGCAAAATATGCTAAGAATCTCACAGAATTGTGGTATCACCACCAACAAGTGCAGTGTAAAGAATGTAAATAAGTGCGCCCCACACACAACGCCAATAAGTGCGCCCCACACACAATGCCAATAAGTGCGCCCCACACACAACGCCACCTGTGGCTGCCCAGTAAACTAGTCTGGTGGCCACGGTAATTTCAAGTTCCCTCACGTAATTTTGTTCGGACTAAAGGAGGTGCCGAACCATCAGTTGCCGGAAATTCAGTGGTGTACCTTTATCATGATAGAGCTAGTATGTTGTAAAGTGGGCAGAAAAAGTGATTAATATTATAGAAAATGAAAACATTTTTTTAATAAATGAAAGACTGGTAAGATAGCATGCCAAAAAAACTAGCCTTTGGGATAGATAAATGCTGATAAATGAAATAATACTTAGTGGTGAGCATAGTTCACGAAAAGATTAATGAGCAAATATTTCCTACATGTACAAAGAATGTTTTGTCTGAAACAATCAGTTTTATGAAGGATGTCACCTACTTTGAATTTTATTTTTCTTCAGACGCGGCATGGTATATGGGCGAAAAGTCATTGATGTCCGAGTGTGTGCTTGCCCTACTAGAGATATTAAAACTGATGAGCAAGCAGTACTGAACAGAGGAACTAAACGGAAGGCCCCTGTAGTTCAAGTAAGTTGATGATTTGTGTTGCATGGTTACCCATTACCCCATAGTACAACACTAGGAAAGTTCCAACTGTGAAAATTTTCTATTTTCCGAGTAGAAGGTAAATTTGATAATAAGTTTTCCCTTCAGTTTTAAAGCTAGATCTGTACACTTTTTTCACTCCAAACTAACTACATTCTCTTTGTTATTATTTTCTTGATTAGTAATGTTGTAACATTAACATTTTGGAAAGTTTGATGATCATTTTATCTCCATGAAAAGTTTTTTCAGTTTTTAAATCACACATGTAATATACATTCACTTCCCACATCCCATTCCCTCACTTTCCACATCCCACACTCAGTGCCCTCGCTCTCCACCTACACCCCCACCCTCCTTTCCTCACTCTCCACATTCCAGATGCCCCACCCTCCGGAGTCTCACTCTCCACATCCCTCACTCCCTAACCCTTCATAGCTTACTAAAAGGAATTGCAAAGAAGAGGAGAAAAGAGAAATCATTGTTAAAAATGGTGAAGCATTCATGACCAAGTGTGATCACTTTAAAAAGTGAAGCAGTGTTAAGAGATTAAAACAACCTGTTCTCAGGTGCATTAGATGTAATGCTAGAATGCATTACTATGTAAATGTTGACATATTTGATGTAAAGACAGTATTTGCATTTCATGCAAAAGAAACTTTTTAGCATACGAGACAGTCTATGGATGAGGTAGACATTGATAGAGATGGTGATACAGAAAATGATGCAAGTTTGATTGAGGATTGAATAGAGATGCAGGACAGTGTGATGTCTAATAAATATAAAAGGTTTAAAGTTGTAAGGTAGTCAGATGCCCAGTTCTTCAAAGATTGGAGGAACAAAGAAAAAACTAGCAGTGGACAAGGCTGAAGTAGAGATAAGAAGTGAAGGAATTGGAATAAGGAACAAACAAGAGAAGGAAAAGGTAGGTGACACTGATGATGATACTACCAAGATATGTAAAAACTGCCTGTGGGGAAAAATGCAAATTGCAAATTTAATTAATGTATTTAGAAATCCCTGTATATCAGGTTACTTGAGAGACTAAGGAAAGCCCTTGCCCAAATGGGTCATAAGTAAGATCAAAGCAATTCTGCAACACTATGGTAGAGTTTATATTTATTATACTTTGTCGCTGTCCCGCATTAGTGAGGTAGCGCAAGGAAACAGACGAAAGAATGGCCCAGCCCACCCACATACACAGGTATATACATACACGTCCACACACGCAAGTATACATACCTATACATCTCAACATATACATATATATACACACACAGACATATACATATATACACATGTACATAATT
>JAUUDZ010006737.1:0-11730 GCA_032361705.1 Panulirus versicolor | reverse complement strand
ATGTTTGAATAAATCTATAGCAAACCTGTTTATGATGAGGAAAATGTGTACCAAAGAAGTGAGTGCTGAGAATACCTGGTTTAAAAAGGGAGATATAAAAGAATATATATATATATATATATATATATATATATATATATCCAAGTATGACTGATAGTCAAAAGGCATTAATGAATTACATATTAATTTATAGGCATGTAAAAGAGAGACTTCTGGATGTTAATGTAGAGAGAGGCAGCTGGTGGGATGTCTGATCACTATCTTGAGGAGGAGAGGGTGAAGATGTGTAGAGATTTTCAAAAATGAAGAAACAAAGTAGGGGAGAGGAGAGTTGTGAGAGTAAGTGCCTGAAAAAGAGACTTGTGTGAAGAAATTCCTAAAGAGATTGAGGGGAGAATGGCAAAAGGTGAGAGTAAATAAAGCAAGGGGAGTGAGTGAGGAAAAGGAGGTATTTGGGGAAGCAGTGCTGGCACATGCAAAAGATTCATGTGGCAAGTAAAAGGTGGGAGCTGGGCAGATTAGAAAGGGCAGTGAGTGTGGGGATGGAAAGTAGCTTGTGAAAGAGAAAAGAGGCCTTTGGGAGTACTTTACAGGGTAAGAGTGCAAATGACTTGGGAATGTATAAGAGCAAGTGGCAGAAGGTAAAGAGGAAGGTGCATGGGTTGAAAAATGAGAGCTGAGGTGAGTGACGATCAGTAGACTTTAGGAAGAATAAGACATCTTGGAAAGAGGTAAATAATGTGCAAAAAACAGAGAACAAATGGGAACATCAGTGAATGGGGTAAAAGGGTAAGTGATAACAGTGGTTGCCAAGTTGCACTCCTCTGACCCAAGTAGCTGTCTTTTCTTTCTACCTCACTAACATGTGGACTACTGTCATTCTGTCCACAAACATACAATCTCTCCTTGTCATATGCAACACTTGACAATACTTAACTCATGCAGCTCATTCTTCATAACTCTAGATTTTCCTGTGGTGAGCACTATGCGCTAGCCCTGCCTTTTGCCAATATGGAAGGAGCATTAGACAGAAGTAGTAGGTAGGAAGATTTAGGCAGGAGCATTAGGTAGAAACATTAGGTAGAAGTAGTAAGTAGGAATATTAGATAGGAGTGGTCATTAGGAACATTAGGTAGGAGCCTCTGCAAACACTGCACTAACCGTGCCCTCTGTCAGAGGCCTGTTAAGGGTGAGGCAATAAAAGGCTAAGAAGTGACACTGGAGTTCGTTAGTTATGGAGACTGTTGCCAGGACCACCCCTCTGAAGGAGTTCCAATTGGAACAGGCATCGAAGATATAGATAGATAGACAGATAGATAGATATATAGATGAACTCAGGAGGAGATGGAGTAAGTATTTGGAAGGACTGTTGAATGTGTTTGATGATAAGATGGCAGATATAGGGCATTTGGGCTGGGGTGGTATGCTAAGTGAGAGAGTCATAAAGAGTTGTTTGGTGAAGAGAGAAGAGGTGGTGAAAGCCTTGCACTGGATGAAATGTGGCAAGGCAGCTGGAGTGGATGGGACAACAGCTGAATTTATTAAGAAAAGGGGTGACTGTTTTGTTGATTAGTTGGTAAGGATATTCAATTTATGTATGGATCATGGTGAGGTGCTTGAGGATTGGCAGAATGCATGTATAGTGCCATTGTATAAATGCAATGAGGGTAAAGGTGGGTGTTCATACTACAAAGGTATAAGCTTGCTGAGTATACCTGGTAAGTTGTATGGAAGGATATTGATTGAAAGGGTGAAGGCATGTACAAAGCATCAAATTGGGGAGAAGCAGATTGGTTCCAGAAGTGGTAGAGGATGTGGATCAGGTGTTTGCTTCAAAGAATGAGAAATATCTAGAAAAGCAGACGGATTAGTATGTGGCATTTATGAATCTGGAGAAGGTATACAACAGGGTTGATAGAGATGCTTTGTGGAAGGTCTTATAAATATACTGTGAGAAAAACTGAGAAGCAGAGAACAATATTTATCATTATCAATAGCATACCATCATTATCAATATTCATCTTCCATGCATGAGCAGGGAGAGAGGAAAGGGAATGGTTTCAAATGAAGGTTGGCCTGTGGCAGGGGCGTATGATGTCACCACGGTTGTTCAATTTGTTTATGGATGGGGTGGTGATGGAGGTAAATGCAAGAGTTTCGGAGACGAATGAGTATGCAGTCTGTTGGGGATGAAAGGGCCAGGGATGTGAATCAGCTGTTGTTTGATGATGATATAGCACTGGTGGTAAATTTGAGTAAGAAACTGCAGAAGTTGGTGACTGTTTGAAAGTGTGTGTGAAAGGAGAAAGCTGGGAGTGAATCTGAATAAAAGCAAGGTTATTAGGTTTAGCAGGGTTGAGGGACATGTTAGTTAGGGTGCAAGTTTGAATGGAGAAAAATTGGAAGTGAAATATTCTAGATGTATGGGAGTGACAATGGCAGCAAATGGAACAATGAAAGCAGAAGTGAATCATAGGGTGGGGGAAGGGATGAAGATTCTGAGAGTGCTAAAGAATGTGTGGTAAGAGAGAATGTTACCTGGGAGGGCAAAAATGGGTATGTTTGAAGGAGTAGATGTCCTAACAATATTATACAGATGTGAGGCATCAATTGTAGATAAGGCTGTGTAGAGGAAGGTGATGTGTTGGAAATGAAATGTTTAAGGACAATATGTGGTGTGGGGTGGTTTGATAAAGTAAGTAATGAAAGGGTAAGACAGATGTGTGGTAATGAAATGAGCGTGGTTGAGGAAGTTAAAAAGGGTGTGCTGAAGTGGTTTGGACATATGGAGATGATGAGTGAGGAAAGGTTGACAAAGAGGATATATGTGTTAAAAGAGGAGGGAACAAGAACAGGAAGATCAAATTGGAGACAGAGGGATGGAGTGAAAAAGATTTTGAGCAATCTGGGCCTGAACATACAGAAGGGAGAAAGATATGCACAAGAAAGAGTGAATTGGAATGATGAGGTACACTGGGGTCGACATGCTGTCACTAGACTGAACCCGAGGTGAAGCATCCAGGATAAACCATGAAAAGGTCTGGGGACCTGGTTGAGGATAGGGAGCTATGGTTTCAGTACAATACACACAATAGTTAGAGAATGGATGTGAGCAATTGTGACCTTTCTTTGTCTGTTCCTTGCACTACCATGCTAATGGGGGAAACAGCAATCAAGTATGAGGGAAACAAATGAAGTAAACATACTACATCTTCCTTATGTACAATGTGATTCTCATGTGCAGGGCAAGTACTGATGATTCATACTGATAAATCAGATACATTACGATAGTAATAATTATCTCTACAGGTATTTTCAATCCTGCAAAAGGGAAAGGTGTGCAGTGCTCGGGCACATGACAAAGGATGAGAATGGGTAACTGACAAGGATGTAGCTGTCTTTGGACAAAGAAGATTGGTAAATATGACTACAAAATGGATCAGACATGTGATATGATATTAGTAACTACTGTAAGGACCAACAGTTTGTGATGATAGCTAATAAGAAAGCTCACCTTTACAAACTTCAAAAAAATAAATATTCAAAGGTACAAATCCTTCATGTAAAAGCACTCACTTGACCAAGGGTCAAAGTCAATACTCCTTTTAGACTTTCATATGCTAATACACTCTCCACAACTCCAAACATGTAAACTTATGCTTGACTGTCATTAGTAGGACCCTGCCTGGAGATACAAATGAAAAATTTCAAATAATGAATCTCTTTAAACATCTCATTGTTGATCAGTCTAGTATTCTCCATCCTGCCACATCTGTAATACACTAACTTAGCCCCTAAATTTCTTTACAAAGCCTGTTTATGTCTGCATCTTCTGGCTGGGAAGCTGACTGCTTCAGCTGATAAGGGTATATTGTTTCTCACTGGGATGTAGTGTCAGCTTATCTTAAACATGCTTTCATGACGCTTTACTGTTATCCTTTTGTAAATCCTAAGATGGAGGCTACTTAGAAACAAGAAAACTGACATATACTTTATAATAAAGCATATTTTTCCTAAACCACAAACATTCAAGGCGATGGGAAATATCTACAGGAGTGACAGGGAAACCACAGCTTACCATCACAACGATCATGAACTTACTACTCAAATCTTTTGGGATGAAGGAATTCATCACATTTTACACAAAATGCACATGCACTGAAGAGCCCACTACACTACAGTTACACACAAGCTACCCTGTGCCAGTAATGGCACCCCAAGCACAAACAGCTGACCTGTGCCAGTAATGGCAAATCCAAGAATGGGCCGTCAGTAACAAGAACCCATACCAAACTTAGTCTTGGCAAATCTTTACACATATATATAGCCTGTAATCATCAATGTTCCCATTCAATAAAGGCAGAAAGCTAATATCCACATGGCCTCTTTCACAACTTTTTTGAGTTGTCTACAATGTTCCATCCAAATACTTAAAAAAAAATTCTAACCAGTCAATTACCAAGAGAAGAGAAAGATAGGCTTATTCACTCTATTTACTGTTAGTATTTTTACTGCATTGCTTATCAACTACCATCTAGTTGTATGCTGTCATTAATGGATGCATTGCCAAAGTCTAAAGTTAGCATGCTGTATACCTACCTGACTTGCTGCCAGGCTCAAATGTAATGAAAATATTAACGAGAGCTATACTAATCAATGTCCACCAAGAATAACAACAATACAATAGATGGAAAGGCAACATATTAGTATCTATCATCCCATTATTGATAAATCTAGTGTTCTGATTATCTCACAAAGTGAAACTTATTTAACCCTTAAACAGCAGCCAACATCAACAGATGTTCTCTCAGGAAACAATAACTTTTCCTACCTTTGTTAAAATATCCACAGACTTATCATACCATTAGTAGCCTACAAAGGCTCTTCCGTTGCCATAAAGGCACAGGAAAAAATCCTGCTGTCCTGAGTGCCCCTAACAACCCATGTCATGAGTGCACAGCCATCCACCTGAAGGTCATGTTGGAGAATGGCCCTACAGAAAATACACTGATTATATGATGACCTAAGATGCTTTAGAGAAACACTTGAGTATCATTTGGTGAGTACAGTGAAGATGAATAATATGAGAAACGTGAAGAAATAAGTGATTTACAAGGTGATTCTACGAAGAATATGTGAGGAGGGAGGCAACCCTACAGAACTCTTGCTTTAGAAATTATGTAACAAATTCTCCTAATTTCATCTTTATGCAATAATGATGTAATGAAAAGCTCTAATAACAGATGATATATAAAAAGCTTGAATATTTTCAATTGAAAAAATCCCCAACATCATTCCCACATGATTTACAGACACTACATTGTGGTGTGAAAGGTATAATGATTCCACTTACATCCATGTTATTCAACACCAACACTGGGTCTGTGTATGAAATCATAGTAGTAGTAGAGTGTTCAGTATAAACAAAGAAACAAATTCTTCAACATCCCTCAAACACTTGCCAGCCAATCTCCCTCCACCAAAATATTAGTGGAAAACATGTACAATTTCTAAGTATATTTTTGTTATCAACACTAATGCTGGGCTTGATTATGAAAACAGAATACAGTAAACCTTCGATTAAGTGGGCCCCAATATAATGGATTTCGGATTTAACAGACCAGGCAAATAATAAAATGATAACTATACTTATTTTTTCATTATATTTAATCGTTGTTTCCTGCGTCAGCGAGGTAGCGCCAGGAAACACGATGAAGAATGGCTCATCCACTCATACGCACACATATATATGCATAAACACCCATAAATGCACATATACATACATATACATATCAACATATACATACATACACGTACACAGACATATATATATATATATACATGTACATATTCATACCTACTTGCCTTAATCCATTTCTGTCACTAACCCAGAAAATAGCATCCCCCATTCAGTGAGATAGAACAATTCAAAAAATCTTAAACACCACACCATGCGCATTTCAAATCACACTCATTTTTGGTAGCATTTGGTAGCATTTTTTTCGGCCTCAGTCTACCACAAGCTATCATGTGGTCAGGCTGTATACATAGAATTGTGACTTTATCACACAATTTTGCAATCCTTACAATTCAAAATAGCATCAAGTGATAAAGGAGCATGTGCAATATATACTGTATTACTGAATATTGTTTATAATTTATTTATCATATTTGTTTGCCGTTTCCTGTATCTGTGAGGTAGCGCCAGGAAAACAGACAAAAAAGGCCACACTCGTTCACACTCAGTCTCTAGCTGTCATGTGTAATGGACCAAAACCACAAAGTCCTATCTACTTCCACGCCCTACAGACCTTTCCATAGTTTACCCCAGACGTTTCACAAGCCCTGGTTCAGTCCACTGACAGCACACTGACCCCAGTATACCACATCATTCCAATTCACTCCATTCCTTCCATGCCTCTCCCCTCCTGAATGTTCAGGCCCCAATTCCTCATAACCTTTTCACTCCCGCATCTTCTTGTTCTCTCCACATCTGTTACATAAGTCCTCTTTGTCAACCTTTCCTCACTTATTCTCTCCATATGTCCAAACCATTTCAACACAACCTCATCTGCTCTATTTACCACACTCCTTTTATTACCACTCATCTAAAGGGGATGGGAGAGGGGGTGCTAGAAACCCCTCCCTTACTTGTATTTCAACTTTCTAAAAGGGGAGTTGCTTATCCTCCTTGAATGCTCAGATTAGGGTGTCTAAATGTGTGTGGATGTAACCAGGATGAGAAAAAAGGAGACAGGTAGCATGTTTGAGGAAAGGAACCTGGATGTTTTGGCTCTGAGTGAAAAGAAGCTCAGGAGTAAAGGGGAATAGTGGTTTGGGAATGTCTTGGGAGTAAAGTCAGGGGTTGGTGAGAGGACAAGAGAAAAGGAAGGAGTAGCACTACTCCTGAAGCAGGAGTTGTGGAAGTATGTGATAGAGTGTAAGAAAGTAAACTCTAGATTGATATGGGTAAAACTAAAAGTGGATGGAGAGAGATGGATGATTATTGGTGCCTATGCACCTGGTCATGAGAAGAAAGAACATGAGAAGCAAGTGTTTTGGGAGCAGCTGAGTGAGTGTGTTAGCAGCTTTGATGCACGAGACCAGGTTATAGTGATCGGTGATTTGAATGCAAAGCTGAGTAATGAGGCAGCTGAGGGTATAATTGATGTACATGGGGTGTTCAGTGTTATAAATGGAAATGGTGAACAGCTTGTGGATTTCTGTGCTGGAAAAGGACTGGTGATTGGGAATACCTGGTTTAAAAAGACAGATATATATGAGTATATGTATGCGAGTAAGAGAGATGGCCAAAGGGCATTATTGGATTATGTGTTAATTCATAACACGTAAAAGAGAGACTTTTAGATGTTAATATGCTGAGAGGGGCAGCTGGAAAGATGTCTGGTCACAATCTTGTGGAGGCGAAGGTGAAGATTTGTAAAGGTTTTCAAAAAAGAAGAGAGAATGTTGGGGAGAAGAGAGTGGTGAGAGTAAGTGAGCTTGAAAAGGAGACGTGTGAGAGTAAGTACCAAGAGAGATTGAGTGCAGAATGGCAAAAGGTGAAAGCATATAACGTGAGGGGAGCGAGAGAGGAATGGGATGTATTTGGGGAAGCAGTGATGGCTTGTGCAAAAGATTCATGTGTCATGAGAAAGGTGAGAGGTGGGTAGATTAGAAAAGGTAGTGAATGGTGGGATGATGAAGTAAGATTCTTAGTGAAAGAGAAGAGAGAGGCATTTGGACGATTTTTACAGGGAAGTAGTGCAAATGACTGGGAGATGTATAAAAGAAAGCGGCGGGAGGTCAAGAGAAAGGTGCAAGAGGTGAAAAAAGGGTAAATGAGAGTTAGGGTGAGAGAATTTCATTAAATTTCAGGGAGAATAAAAAGATGTTTTGGAAGGAGGTAAATAAAGTGTGTAAGACAAGAGAACAAATGGAAATATCAGTGAAGGGGGCAAATGGGGAGGTAATAACAAGTAGTGGTGAAGTGAGACGATAGAGTTAGTATTTTGAAGGCTTATTCAATGTGTCGATGATAGAGTGGCAGACATAGGGTGTTTTGGTCGGGGTGGTGTCCGAAGTGAGAGGGTAAGGGAAAATTGTTTGGTAAACAGAGAAGAGGTAGTGAAAACTTTGCGGCAGATGAAAGCAGGAAAAGCGGCCGTTTTGGATGATATTGCAGTGGAATCTTTTCTTTTAAAGGAGGTGACTGTGTTGTTTACTGGTTGGTGAGAATGTTCAATGTATGTATGGATCATGGTGAAGTGCCTGACGATTGACGGAATGCATGCATAGTGCCATAGTGCAAAGGTAAAGGGGATAAAGTTGATTGTTCAAATTACAGAGGAATAAGTTTGAATATTCCCGGGAATATACATGAAAGGGCATTGATTGAGAAGGTAAAGGAGTGTACAGTGCATCAGATTAGGGAAGAGCAGTGTGGTTTAAAAAGTGGTAGAGGATTTGTGGATCAGGTGTTCGCCTTGAAGAATGCATGTGAGAAATACTTAGAAAAACATATGGATTTGTATGTAGCATTTATGGATCTGGAGAGGGCATATGATAGGGTTTATATAGATGCTTTGTGAAAGGTTTAAGAGTATATGATGTGGGAGGTAAGTAGCTAGAAGCTGTGGAAAGTTTTTTACCAAGGATGTAAGGCATGTGTGCGAGCAGAAAGAGAGAAAAGTGACTGGTTGTCAGTGGGTGTGGGTTTGCGAAGGGGGTAAGTGATGTATCCATGGCTGATTAATTTGTTTATGGATGGGGTGGTTAGGAGGTGAATGCGGGAGCTTTGGAGAGAAAGGTCTGTATGCACTCAGTTCTGGATGAAAGGGCTTGGGAAGTGAGTCTGCTGTTGGTCGCTGATAATACAGGACTGGTGGCTGATTCGGGAGAGAAACTGCAGGGGTTGGTGACTGAGTTCGGTATAGTGTGTGAATGGAGAAAGTTGAGAGTAAATGTGAATAAGAGCAATGTTATTCGGTTCAGTAGGTTGCGGGACAAGTTGATTGGGAGGTAAGTTTAAATGGAGAAATACTGGAGGAAGTGAAGTGTTCTAGATATCTGGGAGTGGACTTAGCAGCGGATAGAAACATGGAAGCGGAAGTGAGTCACAGGATGGGGGAGGAGGCGAAGGTTCTGGGAGCGTTGAAGAATGTGTGGAAGGCAACAACGTTATCTCGAAGAGCGAAGATGGGTATGTTTGAAGGAATAGTGGTTCCAACAATGTTATATGGTTTCGAGACATGGGCTATAGACAGGGTTTTGCGGAGGAGGATGGATGTGTTGGAATTGAAATGTTTGAGGACAGTATGTGGTGTGAGGTAGCTTGATTGAGTGAGATGTGTGGTAATAAAAAGAGTGTGGTTGAGAGAGCAGAAGAGGGTGTGTTGAAATGGTTTGAACACATGGAGAGAATGAGTGAGGAAAGATTGACAAAGAGGATATATTTGTCATAGGTGGAGGGAAGAACGAGAAGCAGGGGACCAAACTGGAGGTGGAAGGATGGCGTGAAAAAGATTTTGAACGATCGGGGCCTGAACATACATGAGGGTGAAAGGTGTGCACGGAACAGAGTGAATTAGAACAATGTAGTACACTGGGGTTGACATGCTGTCAATGGATTGAACCAGGGCTTGTGAAGCATCTGGGGTAAACCATGGAAAGGTCTCTGGGGCCTGGATGTGGAAAGGGAGCTGTGGTATCGATGCATTACACATAACAGCTAGAGACTGAGTGTGAACAAAAGTGGCCTTTTTTTGTCTGTTCCTGGCCTTGCCTCGCTAGAGGGGGGGATGCTATTTCGTGTGTGGTGGGGTGGCGACAGGAATGGATGAAGGCAGCAAGTATGGATATGTACATGTGTATATATGTATATGTCTGTGTATGTACATGTTATGTATATGTGCGTGTGTGGGCGTTTGTGTATATATACATGTGTATGTGGGTGGGTTGGGTCATTCCTTGTCTGTTTCCTTGCGCTACCTCGTTAACGTGGGAGATGACAGTTAAGTATAATAAATAGAATAAAAAAAGTATACAAACTATGAGTCTAGTAGCTTCAAGTAACAAACAAAAAATGATACCAAGTTAACGGAAACAATGAAATTAACTAAAGCTGAGAAAACATTAATGTGAACATAAAATAAAGTGTGAATGAGTCTTATAATCATGAAAAAGAGAATTTTAAATGAAGAGAAAAAAATATCAATACAGTACAAATGTATCATTTCTAAACAACAATAAAGAGGGAGAGATAACCAAGACTGTGGCACTGACTGGAATGCATGTCACTGGCAAGAGCTGAGTACTAAAGAAATCCATATGACTGCACATGAAAATCAAGCATTTACAGAGGATGAGATGCAACCACACTTAAGTTCAAGAAACAAGGCTGTGACATTGATTAAGTTTAAGATGAATGCAGATGACTGAGATGATATTTTTGGAATAGTGGTAAATGTAATATGAAATACAACAAGAACAAGACATAACCAAAATTACAGGAATGATTAATGATCTCTAGTACTGAGGCTATAAAGTTAAACACAGATACTTATATCAAGATGCACTGAGAGTCAAATGCTTGTACAAGGTAGAGTGAATGAAGATAATGATGACATATATACATAAAGATGTGAAATCAGAAAACAGTTTATATCCCATTGCAATCTAAAAATGAAAAACAGCTCCTTGGATTCAACAGCAAATAAAGTCCATTAAATCATATTACCTTATTTTTCTATTACTTATAAAAAAATCATGGCTTACCTAACTTTAATGTAATCCGAAAGAAGCCACTTATAAATTGCCTTTGTAGGATGAGTCATGTAACAACGGCCTTTGAAGCGGGTGCGCATCAAAAACCATGGTAGACCTCCAGCATGGTCCAGGTGAAAGTGTGACACAAGCATCAGATCAACTTGTTCAGGATCAATATGGTCAACAAAAGGCAGTGCACTCATTCCAGTTAATGCAGGGTGAATGCCAAAGTCCAGCTGCAAACAAATAACGATAATTAACAACAATATAACATTTGAAAGGTGCTATTCTCCTTATTCAGCATATCTGATATGGTATCATCATTTCTACTTAGCACCTACAGCCTCAAGGCTGCACTCAAGGAAGGAGCCAAAAAATGATGGGCTACTTTGGAACAAAAAAAAGCTTCTTGATGAGAATGTCCCTTCTGTATATTGATGATGACATAGCTTTGCCAAAGGTGACTTCTAACTCCTGGTGTTATCATTTGCAGGCAAAGTCTGGCAATACCACATGCTCTTACCCAGTGATCTCTAAAGATTAAAAAAATTATCTAAATTATGATACAAGAAAGCCTTATTTTGAAATATCTGTACCATTAGTACAAATAAACATCTAATATACTACTTTCATTCTTAAACGCAGATGCAAGTGAAAAATGGGAGACACATAATCAAGATGAAAGCAAATATTAGTTACTTCTTCTGTTTCCCCTTTTAGAAAGTCAAAATACAATGAGGGGAGGGTTTCTGGCCCCCCACTCCCGTCCCCTTTAGTTGCCTTCTACGACACGTGAGGAATGCGTAGGAAGTATTCTTTCTCCCCTGGTGACTGAGTTTGATAAAGTGGGTGAAAGAAGAGAGTTAAGAATAAATGTGAATAAGAGCTAGGTTATTAGGTACAGTAGGGTTGAGGGTCAAGTCAATTGGGAGGTAAGTTTGAATGGAGAAAAACTGGAGGAAG
>JAUUDZ010006704.1:0-11731 GCA_032361705.1 Panulirus versicolor | reverse complement strand
ATCATATGCCTTCTCCAGATCCATAAATGCTACATACAAATCCATTAGCTTTTCTAAGTATTTCTCACATACATTCTGCAAAGCTTTTAATTAACCATAAATTTCAGTAATTATTGTAGTGGAATGTCTAAAGTTATAATTGACCAAAAGCATCTCCTGTATAATTTGTAATTCAGCCTTACCTTCTCTCTCTAAGTCAATCTGTAGGTAAGTGTGACTTAAAAAGCCACACTTTTTAGTTCTTTATTCTACTGTATAAATACTTTAGATGATTTTACATCTGTTCCTCCTCCCATACCCTTTTGTATATTTTCCTTGCACAGTTATTCCTGGCTTCAAGTAGGCAGGTGTACTTCTTGTCTAAAGAAATTTGGCTCTGACATAGCTGCAGTTCTTTGCTGACTTTTCCATCTTCTTGGATGCTTGCCGTCAATCCCTAGAATCACTTTAACCCTTTCAGGTATTGCCCCATTCATTGCTCCCACTTTTGTTATCTGCAAATTATTTAAAGTTATCCTTAACTCTCACATTTTCAAACACTTTAAGTAGTATTCATGTCTTTTTGATCACAAATACATCTTGCAGTGGAACATGTGTGGGAAATCTTTCATCCCATGTAGTTCATTTCAGGTTCTCCCTCATATTTTTGTGGATATTTAGACGTGACTTTTGACACCTAAAGAGTACTTGATGTGATGTGTTTTTTTTTTTCTCTCTGTTGCCTACCTTCCAATCTACTAGGTGCTTTTGTAATAGTTATTTGATGGAGTAACTTTCCCCACATATCCTATCAGGGGTCTGGACCATTACCTACCCTCTCTTATCTCTCCATATCTCCTTACTCTCTTCTTCTAACCTCTTATACTGACAGATTCACTCAACAGATTTAAGCTTCCTACCCTCCTCTCTCTCATTCTCATCCTCTTTTGATGGACAGTGCATATTCCCTCCCTTAATTCAAGCCTTAGCAGCATATCTAAATGAGGAAGCAGTAACCAATTTTAACTTACATCAGCGTCCACCTAAGACGAATATCACAAATTCCATTTCTCAAGATTGAGGATGATTTATAGATTCTTTGAAATAATTTTCTTAGGAGCAGCAGTGTTAACAGGCCCAGCATAGAGTACTGCTTACAAACCTGAGGTGGCTGGCTGTCTGTTCCACCTGCTTCCAACCATTCCTTTCTGTTTATCTTGATTTTGTTTCCCTCCCTGTTGTATGGGTATTATTTTAGTCTCTGTTCCCACGTGCCATCTACTCATGTTCCCACCTGTGAGGTTTGGACCCATGGGGTGGATATGGTTGGCATTTCTCATGGTTTCTACATAAGGACAGTTCACACAAGAATAGAGCATTAAGATGTGGGATTATCTTCCTCTTTCTTTACCCTTTCTGCTCCTAACCCCCTCAGTGCTACAGATGTCAGTCTATCATGGTGTAACAGGGTGCTACGAACATCGATCTAGACACTTGATTTTGTGCAACGAGTCAAGTGCACATATGTTTTAGGCTGTATTGGCTAGTCATAGATGGCACTTCAAGCAAATGACAAGTCATTGGAGCTGGTGGGAGGCTTTGATGAAACTCTAGCTATCATTATCATCGTGGGCAGTTTCTAAGGGACTCATCATCACATCAACAGCAGGTGCCATCATCTGCAGTACCCTTTGCTGCAGCTCTCTTTGCACCCACATTGGCCATACTCAGAGTTGACCAGTCCAGTAAATAAGATGATTTACCTAGATTCCAAATAGTGAAGTGTTGAATCTTTGGAAGAAATAATACTTATTGTGCACTGAATATTGTAAACAGAAATGCCATGAAATTTTCCAGTACAGTAAAACCTTGATTTAACAGACCCTGATATAATGGATTTCAAATTTAACAGAGAAATAATGAATAATACAGTACAATTAAGAATAATTAAAAAAATAAAAAATCTCTAATGCCGTAACATGCGCATTTCATATCACACTTATTTTTGGTAGCGGTCAGGTTGTATACAGTGTTTTCATTATTTCAGAATTGTGACTATTTACTAAATGATTTTGCAATCCTTACAATTCAAAATGGCATCAAGTGATTGTAAGAGGTGCAATGAAAGCAGGTAGTCTGTCCCCACTTTATTACAAAGAAGTATCCTTTCACAGGAGAGGGGTGTCATCACCTCTATCTCAGCCTGACTCCTGCCTCCAACTGCCCAGCGAGTGTTCCCACGCTGCCGGGTGCCCACCGCCCAACTATCGTACCACACACTAAACCCTACACCCCCTCACAAGATTTTGGTAACTAAATGTGACATTTTGTTACAACAAAAACAAAGCTAAAAACAAACAAACAAAAAAAGAGGAGTGAAATTAAAATTCGACAAGGCATAAGGCAATTATACACTCAAATTACTGCTCAGCAACAGCACACTTCCTTTGCATGTGAGCAAATTAGTGTGTTCACTCTTCACAGGAGCCTACCACAAACATAATCTTGCAAGTGTGTGGGGCGGTGTCTCACTTGGTAAGGGTGCTGCTGCCTGAGGCTGGGTGTCACCACAACTGGGGGCAAAGCTGCTGCTGGTGGGTACTGTCATTGACCCACGGTGTTGTGGGGATCGGCAAAACCAGTGACTTTAGGTGATGTCGGTTTCACAAAGAAAGGCAGCCACTGCCATCCAACTTTACTGAATATTGTCTATGCAGCTTCACCTCTACTTCCATGCCCAACCTTTCCCACACCTTCAAAGCGACGTCGTGCATGCAGACAGGGTGTCCAGGGACACCACTTCCTTCCTATTAGTCTGTTAAATCAAGAGTTTTCTGTACTTATGATTATGAAATTGGGGAAATGATTGGCTAAACATTAAAGTTTTAATTGGTAGGATAAGAACAATGATTTGTCTGCATATTTTCATAAAATATAAAAAAGATTAGCTGTTTTTTCATGCCCTTAGGTAGAGGCTACAAAAGTCATTCATGCACCAAAAGGCATCAGATTAACTTCTGAAAATATTCAAGAAACTTAGGTTAATTTCTCTATCATAACAGATGGTAGAAGGCTGGACATCCTCCCACTTCTCATAATAATATTTTTTCAGAAGAAGGAACAAGAGCCAAGTGAGTTATTTTCTCTAATTTCCTGTCATCTGTTTCTGATGCTGTGTCACTAATGCAGGAAATACATATTTCTTTCTCTTTCAAGATGACATGCTATGCTTCAATGACATCTATGCTTCAAAATTACATAATGCTATATTACATAAAACATCTAAAAAACAAACAAATATTTCTTAGTAGTAATAATCCCTTTTAAGCTTCCTTATGAGTACAGTAGTTTGTTAGCCAGGTTGTATGCTTATTTCCACAGTGAATCTTTCATTATGGAGGCCAAATAAAACTTCATATGAAGATTATCATCATAATTCTGTACAAGCTCTCCCTTGCTTATGACCATCCATATATACGACCGGAGAAAAATATAAATTAGTATATGTAAATATAAAAATTACGCTCGTTCATATGTCCACCAGTGCTAATGGGTGCATGCGTACAGTAGTGACTGTGTGCATCACAGCATCTCTCTCAACATGTCCATTTCGAGATTGACCATTTGGTCAGAATGGAACTCAGACGTATGTCTTGGAATGGCTGTATATCACTGCTTTTCGTTAAAATGCATCACATTTCTTATTGTGTTACCATGCATTCATGTTTGTGGCTGCTATATGCATTTTTATAAATACCATGACTGCTGAGGGAAATTGACAGCTGTGAAATGTCCAGCAGGGAATTATTACTGCTGGTTATGTGTCGTATCTTTTTAAGGCTTATGGTTGCTAAGGGAGATATGAAATAAGACAGGAAACATTGGCACATTATTTTGTGCATGCTTAACTGTGACTGCAGGTGTACCACAGATGCTTGTAGGATGGGAAGGGTATTTTGTTTTGTAGTGAAATTTATTAAAAATTTTGGTATCTTTCCATTTGTCATCTACATCTAAGGTAATGTTTCTGGCATGAGGGTTTCTAAGAAAAGAATACTAATTATCCTTTGAAATATGTTTTTAGAACGTTTTTGTATACTTATTGCTTTGATTATACACATCATTATTTTCTGAACATTAAAAGTCATAACATTTTCTTTCAGAACACGACCCTAATCCACTAATGAGTCTCAACAAGAGGAAGCGACGACTAACAGGAGACAGCCTCTCAGATGTGAAAGAAGACATCTCAAAGTCAAGAGGAAAGAAAACAAGGACATGTTCAACCAATAGTGTTAATGATGGGAACAGTTTAAATGAGCATCTAGATGAAAATAATGAGGTGGAGAAGGAAAATAAGAAGAGTTCTGTTAATATTAAAAATAAGAAAGAAAAAGAAGAAAATGCCACTAAGAAGGTAAACAGAAAAGTGGACAAAAAGAAACACAAAAAACACAAACACACTGAATCGTCCCCTCACCATCGTCATAGACACAAATCTAAACACAAACACAAACATCGGGAGGGTGATAGGCCTCTGCCGCACGTAGAGCCTGGGGAGAACGAACTTACTGTGAGGATCAAATCTCCACCGCCTCCCCTTGGAGAGACCTGGAGACCCTCATATCGTGAAAAATCAGAATCAGAATTGGATAGTTCCTCATCAAAGAGCCCATCAGAGGATGAATCTGAGGATAATGATTCTGAATACACACCCTCTAAAAAGGAAGCGGTAAGTAGAGTCCGTAGCATTAGATAGATGTCAGTTAAAGAAACAGAAATTAACTGGACGTAATATTTAATTACAATTAATCAGAGGTAGAATTTAGTTCAATAGAAGTGGGAGCCTGCCAAATTTTTAACTCTGGAAGCCCACCAAAAATCTGATAAGAGCTTGCCAGAAACTTTAAGGGACCCCAACATTTCAGTGACGTGACCAGTAAGAAGAACGCCGAGTGTAAGCCCAAGGAGTAAGAGGTAAAACTCGCAATATTTCATTGACCTCATTCTCCATATCCTTGAATGTCACTGTCACCAGTGAGCCTCGCACGATCTCATTTTTTTCGAATCCCCAGTGGCCTCACTAGTACACGTCTAGTTTGTAGCAGTCATTTGTGATATACCAAAACCAGGGCCCAACATCATCCATAGCCAAGCTCTGCAGACCGTTTCATATGCAATAGTTCAGTCCGTTGAGAAGTTGTTGCTGCCCTTCGATCTAATCCATTGTATCCAGTGCATGCCTCTCACCCTCCTGAATGTGCAGTACCCGACACACCAAAGTCTTCTTCATTGCATCTCTCCATATCCTCAGTCTTCCTGTGCTCCCTCCACTGCTGACACAGATCCTCTTAGTCAATCCTTTTTCATTTACCCGTAGCACACATTGCACCTACCATCTAATTTTTGTCTCGCACTGTCATTCCTTGCACGGTTAACCTGCCTTTCATCACAGGCAT
Organism: Panulirus versicolor; assembly: GCA_032361705.1. Classification (NCBI taxonomy): domain Eukaryota; kingdom Metazoa; phylum Arthropoda; class Malacostraca; order Decapoda; family Palinuridae; genus Panulirus; species Panulirus versicolor. Next base: position 6,293 of record JAUUDZ010006704.1, on the reverse strand, counting down.
TTCATTTACAAAACATGCTCTCTCTTTCTCTTGTATGTGTTCTAGACAATAAGACACTGTTAGGACTACTATTTTTTTAAATGCACAAGTCTTTGCCCTCATAGACACTTGAGTTCTGTCTCCACAGGTTACTTAACACACTTGGGACTTTAGCCCAATCCTGTTTTATGATACCTCTCATCCCCCTATGTTTCTACATTCTGCCATGTCCAATTTAAAGCACTGCACTTTCCCCAGATCTTCCTACTTCAAACTTGCACTTACCCCATACTGTCTCATGACTGTGTTGCACACCATGACATTTCTTTTTTTCACTTTGACTCAGTTCTTTTTGTTCATCTTGTAGATTTAATTCATATGCTAGCTTTTAAAGTTTCTCTCTGGAGTGTGCCACCAGAGCCATGTCATCTGCAAACAGTGACTGATTCAACTTGCACGCTATGAGGATATTGTACCCTGCCCTAACACAAAGACCTCTACATTCTTATCCCTCACCACCCTGAACATTAAAAGACAAACACATACAATGTTATATGTGATATGACATACTTGTTGATGAGCTTTCATCGTTCTGTGTGTTATGACGTTTGTTCACAGTACCCAAAAGTTATGCTCACCCATGGTGACCTTACACATCCATGATGCAGATCCACTTTTACTCTCCCACACATACCTCATTACCTTATTCTCCTAGTAAAAACTATAATGTGTAGTTCAAATCACACATTCTAAGGACCTTTGACTAGGCACCTCTATCGTGTCCATTGTACACTTTCTCTAGATCCGTAATTGTGAAAAAACAGTTTCCACATGAATCCTTCAAAATAAGCACCAGATCCACACAAATAAATCTTCGGAAGCCACTTTGTTCTTCCTCAGTGTGAAGCATTGTGCATATCACATCCCTCTTAATCACCTCTCTCACACACACACCTACACCTTAGTGGGCATACATGGCATGCAGACACCTCTGTAATTAGAACATTTATTTTTGTCCACTTCATCATTCTAAGGTATAGTCGTGAGGGGCCTAACCTTGGGCCACACGAATGCCAGATAGCTTGGCTAACCCGTCAGCAACACCATCATTCCACCCCCGTCCTTTGAGAAATTCGACTGTAATCCCATGCACCCACACTGCTTTGCCATATTTAGTTATGAGAGGTTTTCACAATCCCTTTTGCTGTGCCATTCACCGTGTCTCTTTCACTACTTGCTACTTCGTCCCAGAAACTCCAAGTCTACCTCCCATTCATTTGACATTTAGGATTCTTTTCATCTTGTCCCAACTGCTCTAGACACCGTTGGTTCTTCTCATACTATCACTCCTTTCCAAAATTTTTTTTTTTTTAAGTCTGTTGATGGTCATCATATATCTCCCTTGGCTTCCGTCATAACTATCTCTCTCTCTCTCCTTCTTGCACTTCCTTACACTATTTGACACAGGCACTTGCACTCCTTCCCAACAGATATAACCCATGCATCCCTTTTCTCTTTCAAGTGCAATTAACTTGTACAGTTCAGAACTCTTACTGTTCAGTTCAGAACTCTGTACCCTTTTTCATGTCAGTTTTGGGATGCTACACACACCATTAAAGTGCTTCATCCATAGATACATATCTCTAGTTCACTTACCTTTGTCTCTTACACCAATACATAATTTCCCCCTCCTAAAAGCCACAGACCTTCACACTTGCTTTGGTCATGATATGATGATGCATTCTGCCTGCTGCCACTCTCAGCACATTCCAACAACCTCTCCTTTGCCTGCTTGTCATTTAGCACATTATCTAATAATGGCCATTGACACCTATACCCAATTTTGCCCTGAATTGCACCTTAGATTTGTAAGCCTAAGCACCAAGATTGAGTTCCTTGCACTTGAATTGCCAAAATGCACTGCTTTCGTCGTCTTCTTTCGAGTTCATGAGGACTAGCAGTCACTTACCTCCTTTCATTCTAACCTACATTAATCCAGAACCAGCCTCCTGTTAACAGAATGCCACAGTGTCACCCCATCTTTTGCTCTCTTCTTCTCACAGAACCCAGACTTTAACCTCAACATTCAACCCATTCAGCTCTTTTGTTTGTTTGCAGAACTTTTGGGTCAGAAATAGCACCTGTGACCCTTCTTTTCATTCCAATTCCAAACACTCACAATGTAAAACCCCTTCAAGGACAAATCCTAGTTTGGCTCTTTCTAGTGCTCCTGATTTTTGGAAAATGACTACAAAAGTGGAGGATTTTTCACCTTCGCTACCACGGCTGGGTAGGTGGGAAGTCTTCTTACTTCTGTGTCCCCAGGGATAAGTTGAGGTGAAATTTAAGGAGAGAAATTGTGTTTCATATGTGACGGAGTAATTGACCTGCACCTTCACAAGGCAGAAATGAAAGATGGTAACCCAGACCAGGGAGTAGAATATGGCAGCAAGTACAGCATTAGGTCAGTGCACCAAAAGACTTTACCCATCACCAAGAGAGGAGATGGTATGATTTCTCCCCATAATTTGAGTTACAATTTTGAAATGCTTTATTGTTGTAATGAATTTCCTTTAATTCAGAGGACAACTTCATTTAAAGACACCTATTGTCTCTGAGAACTCCCATTGAGAGAGTGATCATGGCAAAAGACTCAAAACATACCTGTCCGTATGTGCCTCCCTCACATACACCAATCCATGCATTCTCCCCCCATTTCTCTTCTACTTTATTTCCTAGTCAGAAAATCTTGGGATTGTGTCAGGATAATAATACATAATCAAGTCAAAATCCAGTATTCGACTGGTTGATAGAACCCAGATAATTACCATCCTTTTTCAGTGTCAGATTTTAAGTATCACTTTTGTAGGACTTTTGTATTATTTCAGTTAACCTTTCACTTAAAAGATTTGCTGTGGCCTCATAAATTCCTTTCTTTTGTGCTTGTCTTTAAACTTCTCTCTTTTATTTTTCATCCTATTAATTTTAGAGTCTCTAAAGTGATCGTCATAAAATTTACAATATCTTTGCAAGAGTTTTGGAGAGAGGGGCGAGTATGTAGTGTATTGGGGATGAGAGGGCCTGGGAAGTGAGTCAAATGTTGTTCGCCGATGATACAGCATTTAAGGCTGATTCAGTTCAGCAGGGTTGAGATGCAAGTTAGTTGGATTTAAGTTTGAATGGAGAAAAATTGGAGGAAGTGAAGTGTTTTAGATATCTGGGAGTGGACTTAGTAGTGAATGGAACCATGGAAGCAGAAGTGAGTCATGGGGTGGGGGAGGGTGCGAAGGTTCTTGGAAAGATGAAGAATGAGTGGAAAGAGAGAATGTTATCTCGGAGCAAAAATGGGTACGTTTGAAGGAATAGTAGTTCCAAAAATATTATATCGTTGCAAGGCATGGGCTGTAGATAGGACAGTACAGAGGAGGATGGATGTGTTGGAAATGAAATGTGTGAGGACAGTATGTGGTGTGAGGTAGTTTGATTGAGTAAATAATGAAAGGGTAAGAGAGATGTGTGGTAATAAGAAGTGTTTGGTTGAGAGAGTAGAAGAGAGTGTGTTGAAATGGTTTGGACATATGGAGAGAATGAGTGGGAGAAAGGTTGACAAAGAGGATATATGTGTCAGAGGTGGCGGGAACAAGGAGAAGTGGGAAACCAAATTTGAGGTGGAAGGATGTAGTGAAAAAGATTTTGAGTGATCGGGGCCTGAACATACAGGAGGGCGAAAGGTGTATAAGGAATAGAGTGAATTGGAACAATGTGGTATACTGGGGTCAACTTGCTGTTAGTGGACTGAATCAGGGCTTGTGAAATGTTTGAGATAAACCATGGAAAGGTCTGGGGCCTAGCTGTGGATAGGGAGCTGTGCATTACACATGACAGCTGGAGACTGAGTGTGAATGCATGTGGCCTTTATTGTCTGTTTTTCTGGCTCTACCTCACAGAAGCGGGGGATGGCAAGGCTGTTCCCTGTGTGTGTGTGTGTGTGGTTGGGGAACTGATTGAAGAAAAGCAAGTATGAGTATGTACATGCGTATGTGTTATGTGTATGTATAAGTATGGGTCTTTATGTGCATATATGTGTATATGAGTGGATGGGTCATTCTTCATCTGTTTCTTGGTGCTACCTCCCTAATGAGGGAAGTAGCGATCAAGTATAATAGATGAATGAATATACATATTTGTCATCCAATCTTTAAAGGTACTATATATTATCCTAACCATTTCTCCTTTACTTTTAAAGTTTTTACTCCTTAATGTTGTAGTTGCAATCTTTCCTGAGCTTGACTGGTGAAACTAAGGGAAATTTTATTTGTATACCTTGACTATACAACTAAGTGACAGTCATGTAGACAAGGCCAATTAATTATATGACCAATAATTCTTGACCAGCTGATGGGTCATGGTTATTAGAAACAGTGAATGAAAGTTTTAGAACCTTCTTTTCACTGTCAAATAAGACGTTTTCACTGTCACATAAGATGGCAAAAGAATATGTGCCACTTTGCTCAAGTTTTAATTTAACCAATTACATAGGAGCAATAGTTTTGGAGGAACTATGCAGTATTTGTTTTAAATAATTACCACAGGAGAGATCATTAGTGACCAGTCATTTCTTTCGCCTGGCTTTGTTGACTTCATGCCAATGCGAGATGGCGATCATCAGATGCAAGTTAATCCATCAGCACTCACAGACGAAGATTTCATTCATGCAGTCAACATCCAAAAATGAAGATCTTAGCATCCAGAATTCCTTCCACAGGCACATATGCATCAAATGCTCATGCTCAGCAGTCATTGTCAGTTACCTTGTAAAAAGGACTCAAAAGGGAAGTGTGCTTTTTTTTTATTTTTTTGCTGATGTTTGAAAACATACAGATTTGTGCAGAATTATGTACAGTATTTGTATTAATGATACTAATAGAGTAAATTTATAGAATAGGTAGTTAAGACAGGAATAAATGCAAAATGGAAATTATCAATTTGTAAGACAGAAAAAAGAATCTTAAGACACAGTCCCAGTAGAAAAACTGGCATACCCTAATTACAGTGTGAAGCAAAATATGAAAATATCAACAAACAAGATAAAACAGATATCCCCCAGCACTGTATAACATCCCTTGGCCAGTCCTGAAGGTATGTCTCAACACAGAATGTATTAATTTAGCAATCTCAAAATAGACTGGTAATTCATCATACAACAGCAGGTATCAATTCTGATTCATAGTAAGATTATTAGTGAAAGAGAAGAGAGAGGTATTTGGATGGGTTTTGCAGGGAAATAGTGCAAATGACTGGGAGATGTATAAAAGAAAGAGGCAGGAGGTCAACAGAAACGTGCAAGAGGTGAAAAAGAGGGCAAATGAGAGTTGGGGTGAGAGAGTATCATTAAATTTAAAGGAGAATAAAAAGATGTTTTGGAAGGAGGTAAATAAAGTGCCTAAGACAAGAGAACAAATGGGAACATCGGTGAAGGGGGCTAATGGGGAGGTAATAACAATTAGTGGTGAAGTGAGAAAGGAATGGAGTGAGTATTTTGAAGGTTTGTTTAATGTGTCTGATGATAGAGTGGCAGATATAAGTTGTTTTGGTCGAGATGGTGTGCGAAGTGAAAGGGTCAGGGAGAACGTTTTAGTAAACACAGAACAGGTACTGAAAGCTTTGCAGAAGATGGAAGCCCGCAAGGCATCGGGTTTGTATGGTATTGCAGTGGAATTTATTAAAAAAGGGGGTGACTGCGTTGTTGATTGGTTGGTAAGGATATTCAATGTATGTATGGCTCATAGTGAAGTGCCTGAGGATTGGCGAAATGCCTGCATAGTGCCATTGTACAAAGGCAAAGGGGATAAATGTGAGTTTTCAAATTACAGAGGTATAAGTTTGTTGAGTATTCCTAGAAAATTATATGGGAGAGTATTGATTGAGAGGGTAAAGGCATGTAAAAAGCATCAGATTGGGGAAGCGCAGTGTGGTTTCAGAGGCGGTAGAGGATGTGTGGATCAGGTGTTTGCTTTGAAATATGTAGTGAGAAATACTCAGAGAAACAGATGGATTTGTATGTATTATCTATGGATCTGGAGAAGGCATATAAAAGAGTGGATAGAAATGCTTTGTGGAAGGTATCGAGAGTATATGGTGTGGGAGGTAAGTTGCTAGAAGCAGTGAAAAGTTTTACCAAGGATGTAAGGCATTTGCTTGTGTAGGAAGAGAGGAAAGTGATTGGTTCCAAGTGAATGTCGGTTTGCAGCAGGGTTGCACGAATGTCTCAATGGTTGTTTAATTTGTTTATGGATGTGGTGGTTAGGGAGGTG
>JAUUDZ010006693.1:0-11192 GCA_032361705.1 Panulirus versicolor | reverse complement strand
CCACCTCAGCGCCAGATCAGAGAGGCGTGTGTCTGTTGCTGGTGTTAGGGCAGCCTTGGCTGCCAGCGAAGTGGCGTAACTTGCTGTGAGATATTCTTTACCACAGGCACAGTGCAGATCATTTTATGAGTCCATGGCAAAGAGATAGCCCGAGGAGGTGGTACACAAATGTCAAATTATACAGATGGAAGAACAAGGCCCCGTCCAGCTCCAGGTCACGGCGCCTCCCTGCTTGCAGTACACGCCTGGACTGGTCTCTCTTCCCTCGTGCCCTACCGTGCCTACCCGTGTCTTGTCCTGTCTTGTCCCGCCCCACCTCGCGGACGGCCCAACCCCAACCCGCCACGCACTTTGCTGACAGCGACAGAGGAACCAGGTAATGCCCTACGGGACGCCCTGACCTCACGCACGAGCGACGCTCACCCTGAGCTGTAGCGAAGGGCGTCGTGTGAGTTCGGAGTAGATTAATCCCTCTGAATACTTGACGGGAAGCGATGGGCATTATTCATGCGAAGCCTACACGACAGGCTGTTATTTCGTCATTATCTCGGTCAAATATTCATCGGCCTAAGCGTCGGGCGACGCTGGCTCACAGAGGACGTGACAGCTCGATGCTGAATTAATTGTAGAGAAAGTATTGGGAGTCGAAGCCGGCATGTAATATTTGCGTTCCTTCCCTGACGGACGGGGAGGATGGTATTAATGCATTGCTGGCCCGTCAAGAGTGCCGCTCAGTCCCGTAGTCCACAGCTCTTGTGGAACGTGTTTGAAGACCATACCTTTAACGACCAAGTTTAACAACGCTTTTACCGTTACCGTATGATGAACCAGGATCTGCGGTCTGTGAGACGGACGGACCTAAAACTACAGGTCTTGTGATCCGAAAGAGCTCTTGAACACAACAGGACCACCCTTCAGTCCGATGGCCTTCGACCGGACCCTCAAGTCCAGACCATCATGCCCGGAGATCGCATCGCCCTCGTCGAGAATTGCATCTTCGTCCCCAAGGATCGTATCGTCGCAATCAAGCGGGATCCACTCATACTGACAGACGATGACCAGGCTCGATGACAAGTTCACAGAGTCGAGGTAACGAGTAACGAGGACCTGGAAGCAGCAACTCGAGGGGTTTTTTTTAAAAAAGAAGGCTCTTGAGAATTTACTCCTAAATATACGTGGCGGTGAGGGAGGGTTTGAGGAATAGGTTTGTGCAGACGCCACAACCCCCCTTGGCAGAGAGAGAGAGAGAGAGAGAGAGAGAGAGAGAGAGGTCGTTAGGAATGGTTTGAACGTACATGGCAAGGAAGTCACTCTCGTAGGGGTCGCGGTTGTAGGAGGGGAGGATGACAGAGGCAGAGCCTTAGATGATTTAAGAGGGAAGGGAGAAGGGTAGGGGGAAAAGAGGAAGGTATGTGATGCGTAACCTGTGATGTATAGGGTATAGATTGGAAGGCTTGAGTCGGTGGTAGTACACACACACACACACACACACACACACACTGGTAGATGGGAGGGTGAGGGTAGAGGAGGTGGTGAAGGTAGAACACACACTGGTAGGTGTCCAGAGGTATAGAGACTTGTCACATACAGCTAGAATTCCTTGAACGCGACGCGATGTGCCTTTGAGCAGGACATGGCGATCCTAAGATATGACGACCTTGGCCCTTGACCTGACCTGAAAGGGTCGGGCCAAAGGCCCAAGGCCACCATACCCTAAGGGTCACATCGTCGGCGTGCTCAGGGTACACCCCGTCGTGCTTAAGGTCTGCGAGGGTGTGGGGTTCAGGGTCGTCATTTGTCTTTCGGGTGTGTCAGCTCTTGAAGTCAGAGGATGGGAGGGGAGGGCAGTCGCTGACATGGGCAGACCCAGGTTTAGAAGGGAGAGAAGAGAGAGGAGGAGGAAGGGGTTCTAAGAGAAGGAGACTAGATGGTACAGAGAGAGGGTAGGTGAGAAAGGGAGGGAGGGAGATCAAGACAGTGAGGGGGGGGGGGAGTAGCTTTTGGCAACGCTGGAAGCCCTGGTCCGCAGCATTTGATAAATCTACCTTCGGGCCGGTCCGGAAAATGTCTTCTCTAACGGATAAACTGTTGTCCTAAACAACGGTCGGGCGCCGGAGGCTCTACCGACCTGACTGGCTGAATTATGTATTTAGCCGGATATCAATCCGGTACTTCTGACGAACAGTTCTTAATCTTTTTTTTTTTAATCTTAATCCCCCATCAATAGAAAAGTCATTTTCCGCCCCATCCCATTACATCTAAACACCCCTTTTGATCGTAGAGCATCTTTATAACCTTGAATTGATAACTACAATCTTAGGTAAACGTAATATATATATATATATATTGTACCTCCTCTTTTTTTTATATATATATATATTTATAGCTTGTCTGAACACTTGATTAACGAACCGTGTTCACACCAGACATAACCAACATTGACGCCAAACATGACCCCAGCCCAACCCAGCCTCCCTCCCCCCAACAAAGAAAAAAAAGAAGGAAGAAATCCACAACCCATGTGTGTCAGATGAAATTCACAACCTATGTGTTTCAGATGAAATTCCCTCCTGTGGGGTTCGATGTTACGAACAATAGGGTTCTGTCCGTTGTGAATACGGCCCTTTCCTTTTTTTTCTTTTTTTTCCTCCTAATGTCTTGGCTGCCTTTCATGTCATCTGCAAATACTCTCCTTTACATACATCTATATCTGGGATAATGATTACATAGAGTAAGGGAGATAAGAGAGCTCGACTGTCTTTGAGAATAACAGTAATACCATAATGTCTGGGTAAACCCACCCCCTTGCCCATAAAGAAAGGACATCCATACAAACATGTCACAAGCTTAAATCCAAATATACAGAAACAGCTTTCAAATGTATTCTATCAATCTGTAGCTCTGATGCCTGTTTCCTCTGGAAACTCCCATCAAGGGGTGGCCACAGCAATAGAGTCTCCATTCATTCCGGTCCTTACATGCCTCCCTTGGACACACCACTCCAGGCATTCTTCTACTATTTCTCTACCTTCAGTAATCTTCCACCCTATTTGCCCATGTCACAGGTGGTCTTCTACTCACGCCAACCCCTTTAATTGTACTATCATACACTCTCCTTATAAACTCCCAGTCTTGTATTCTTTCCACATGCCCAAACCATCTCAAAGTATTATGTTTCACCCTTCTACCACTCCACAATTCACTCCCTTTGCAATAATGCCATACCACATCTGTCATACACCCTTTAATTTCTTTCTTCATCCCATCTAGTCATACCACATAATCTTCTCAAATAGCTCATTTCCATAGCATGGATTTTTGACTTCTGTGCCTAAATTCCATGTTCATGTTTTGGCTGCATAGGGCAGCTATTGGGAGGACTATGCTGTCCCTTAATTCCCTCTTCATTTCCATACTTACAACTCTACCCTTCATTATTCTATAAAGGGACCCAATGACTCTTCTACTCTTTACTGCTCTCTCCCTTAACTCTACTTCCATATCACCACACTTACCCAAGACAGCTCCCAGATACTTAAATTCCCTCACTTCTTTCAGTCTTTTCCTCCTCATATCCACAGCACTAAAAATTTAGTACACTCTTCTTTTATTCTATATGGTTTTACCAAAAATCTGTACTGTCACTCTGTATCCTTTCAAACACCATTACTTTACTTGCAATTACCTTCAATCATAAAACACACTTGCAACCTTCACTCTCCGCAAACAACACAATATCATCCGCAAATCGCCACACTCCATCTCTGCCCCCCTTTTCCCTAGTTTTGCATTCATCTCTTGTATCACTCAATCCATATGTATATTAAAAAGCCACGGTGACATCACACAGCCCTGACTCACACATACATATATCCCAAACTTTCGCTCAACTCTCCATCCAACAATGCAAATGTTCACAGTGCTGTTTAAAATATATACCAGACTGAAATTAGACTGTGCAACTTAAATCTGTTCATCCCAATTGAGGAATCTTATTTAACAAAAAAGTCAAGAGGAGGGCAACAAAAATGGTACCTCAAATATGGAAATTGAGAGAGAGGAAGTGCTAAGTTGCTATACATTTGATTACAAAGAAAGAGGGAAAAATGAAGGGAGACATGAATAAAACATTTAAGTTTCTGAATCAAAATGAAAATTTCAAGAGAAAACTTCTTTTAAATTAGCACGAAAAGGACAAAGATATAGCAAGAAATACATTCAAATAGATGTAAAAAAGTACTTCTACGTTGACAAAGCGGTGGATGACAGAAATAAGCTAAGCGATATGTATCAATAAAGACATTATAAAGAAAATGTAAATGCTGTATAATAAAATTTAAGAGATGGGGGGGGCCCACAAGAGTACAACTCCTTATCCATAGCATACAGCTGGGTAATTACAAATAGGTAAATACACACGTACATATATAGAAATGTTTTTCATTCACAGTTAAGTTTGAATTTTACAGATATATCTTCCACATTTTTGACATACAATATTTGTATTTTATTCTTCATTACATGGTTAACATCCAGGGTATATAGTAACTCTGATCTGGGCCCAAGTGGAATTCAGTTCCTTGTTTACAAGTTTCTAACACAGCAGTCTTTAGCACTCTTGACGATCAGTTGATTCTCGTGTTCCATAGCAATATACAGCACTACATCCTTCATCCAAGACCTTTAAATTTATCAATTCAAAAAGAAGAATTATGGATTATCAGTCGAAAAACTATACCTCTCTCATTCCATCTGTATGTGATAATCATAAAATGTAGAGTCAACTGATTTAGAAAAAAATGTATAAGATATTAGATTATATAGTCTCCTGCTTTAGGAAAAAAATGTGAAAAATATAAAGATGGGCAATGAACTATCTGATACATAATTCAAGTTTACAATCTGGTATTCAATTATATTTTACAACTACACAGCAATCTAATGCAAAGTACATTTTATATCACCTGCTTACTCTAACCACAGCCCCAACACAGCCCTCCACAATTCAAGACATTATTGTCATCACTGGTACTTAGGAAATTTAGCCATTAATATTTGTCTATGTGTTTTCGAAACTTGCCTTTTACTTTCATTCTCAGTTGATTCAATACGTGACTTCCCTAAACAGAAGCAATGATTTTAGCATGTGCAATATATCACCAATCAAGCACTGGTAAAAAAATTCTTGGCTTTCTGAAGAGCAAACAGCTAAAATTAACTCTTGAATGTTCAAACACTGTCTTTAATCAAATTAATTCATCTTTAAAAACCTTCGATGTAGTAATGACATTACATTTCCTTTCCCATACACTGTGAATATTAACAGCACAGCTATTTCTTGTATTTACCTCATTAGTAAGAATTTGCTCACAATCCTTCTTTCTCTATACAGATAACTTTCTTAGCAAAAATGAACCAGAGCCCTACTAAGGTTTATGCTATCACTATCATGTATCTTATCATTCTCACTACTCTTTTCTGCCTTGACTTTCTACCTTAAAACAACACCATCACTTTTCTTGCACTGTATAAGCCACATTTTTTATTATGTATTAATGGCCAATGCTTATGTCTTTAGATTCGACACTAATATATTTGTTTTTAAGCTTTTTGACTATCAGACATTCATTAGAGAGTCTGTATCTTCTAAATATGCAGAGAAATCACTAGATGCTCCTCAGTATGACATCAGCTTGTATAAACCTCTCTATTTTGTTACATATTGTTAAATGAATTGTAATTTTATATCAATTTGCAGGTTTGAATTATTTTCCAAGTATCAAAGCATCCCTAGTACTGTGTTCTATACTGTCAGTAACATTCTTAGTTGTTCTCTTTCACTTCATAATATTCCAGCATATCAGTACAACATCAAATAAATTTATTTAGGATTTATCAGAGGGAATCATTCCCTTCTAACTAGAGACATTGCACTAAATATGCACGAAGTAATTAACACTCTCAATAAATACATATCAGTTCAAAAGAAAATGAATTATATGGACAATCCTGTTTACATGGACATTGTGATACAGCAATCCTTTCCTTGGTGCCTTTGAGAAGTAATAGAAAAGCCTATGCTTGAATTACACACTGGGGACCCATCAGCACAACGGCCTCATGTTGTGTAATTCCTTGTCTGTAACACGAACTTAGTCCATCAAAAACATCCGAGGTACTCTGAGGATTCCATTACACAGTGTAACCCTACAATAAAAGAAAAATATATACCAATTATCTCGTCTATATCATAGATTAAGTACATTATGACTTTAACGTACAAGCTACTATCTCTCTTTACAAATATTTTACTGAAATACTGCACCTTCAATAATGGATTTTGGCCTTAATTTTTTCCAACAATCAAGATTATGTTACTATTGTGTTACCATTATCATAAGTACCAGTATGCACAGTTTTCTATATATTCTATTATTGTATCTGTTTAATACACAACCAATGACTAATAATTATCTCACAAAGAAAAATGTGTATATTACTGTGGGAAATCCACTTCCACCAATATCTGTTCACTAACCAGAGTCCATTTTAATTCTTACAACTTTTAGTCTTATAACCACACTTAAAGGAAAATAAAGACATGTTATATATAAACATAAAGCTACATTCTCTCTTTGTGAGGGGTTGAAGTATAACAAAAGCCCCCCATTCATGGTCTTAGGTGCCAGTGTGCCAAGTTTACTATCAACTTATAGCTAATGATACAACAATGAGTAGTCTCATGCTACTGAAAAAGTTGTTGACAGCTCTAAAAGGTTCAACCTAACAAATTTTATAGAATTTGTAAAGTACAAGAAACAAGTAGTTATTCTGCATTTTTTGGCATGAAAAAGATATCTAAAAACTTTTACTATTTATACAGAATTATATGATAGATAGGGTTGCATGGAGGAGGGTGGACACTATATATTGAGAATAATATGTGGTTGATCTAGTAAGTCATGAAAGGCTAAATGAGATGTGTGGAAATAAAAGAGTGTGGTTGAGAGAGCAGAAAAGAGTGTGTTGAAATTGCTGAACATATGAGAGATGGAAAGGTTGACAAAGAGGATGTGTGTCAGAAGTGGCAGGAACAACAAAAACCGGGTGACCAAAGTGGAGATGGAAGGATGGAGTGAAAAAGATTTTGAGCGATCGGGGCCTGAACATGCACGAGGGTGAAAGGCGTGCAAGGAATAAACTGGAATGATGTGGCATACTAGGGTCGACGTGCTGTCAATGGATTGAACCAGGGCATGTGAGGCATCTGGAGTAAACCATGGAAAGTTTTGTGGGGCCTGGATGTGGAAAGGGAGCTGTGGTTTCAGTGCATTATATATGACAGCTAGAGACTGAGTGTGAACGAATGTGGCCTTTGTTGTCTTTTCCTAGCGCTACCTCGCGCACATGCGGGGGGAGGGGGTTGTTATTTCATGTGTGGCGGGGTGGCGATGGGAATGAATAAAGGCAGACAGTATGAATTATGTACATGTGTATATATGTATATGTCTGTGTGTATATATATGTATACATTGAGATGTATAGGTATGTATATTTGCGTGTGTGGACGTGTATGTATATACATGTGTATGTGAGTGGGTTGGGCCACTCTTTCGTCTGTTTCCTTGCGCTACCTCGCTAACGCGGGAGACAGCGACAGAGCAAAATATCTAATAATAATAATAATATAATATTCAACTTCCTCCTTTAACACATTCTTCCAAACTCAATCATCAACTTCAGCAGTTTTTCACTCGAATCAGCCACCAGTGATGTATCATCAGCAAACAACAACTTACACACCTACCATGCCCTCCCATCCCTCATGGTTGCATACTTGCCCCTCTCTCTAAGACACTTGCATTTACCTCCCTCACCTCTTTCATTCATCCTTCTTTCACTTTAATCCCTCCCCTTCTGCTACATAGATCCTCTTATGAAATTCCTTGTCTGTTATTTCTACTAAAGATTCTACTATTCAGTTCCTTGGGTGTATTGATGTACTAAGCATCAACTAAACCAATAGTCTTACATGAAACTCTTCATCAATGATAGGGATACATCTATAAGCAGGTAGCTGTTGGTAGGCAGCCACTAACCAGGGAGGTATATTACCAGTACTACCTGCCTAAGTGTCAGGAAGGTTGGTAACGGCTGCGTAGTAAGCCAGAACTCCTCTGATCCCCTGCAGGTAGCTGTCTTTTCTTTCTGCCTCACCCACATGTGGACTGCTGGCATTCTGTACATAAAAAGTACAATCTTTCCTTGTCACACACTTGACAACACATAACTCACACAACTCATTCTTCATATCTCCAGAGTTCCTTGAGAAGAGCATTATGCACTAGCCCTCCCTTTTGACAAAATGGTAGAAGCCATATATAGAATTAGTAGCTAAGTACATTAACCAGGAACATTATATGGAAACACTGGGGACAACTAGTATGAGGGAGCATTAGGTAGAAAAAGGAGGTTGGAACATTAAGTAGATACATTAGGTAGTGGTTATCCCTTGGGATAGGGGAGAAAAAATACTTCCCATGTATTTCCTGTGTGTCGTAGAAGGCGACTAAAAGGGGAGGGAGCAGGGGGCTGGAAATCCTCCCCTCCCATTTTTTACTTTTCCAAAAAAAAAGGAAAAGAGAACAGGCCAAGTGAGGATATTCCCTCTAAGGCTCAGTCACCTGTTCTCAGCGACACCTCGCAAAAGCGGGAAATGTCGAATATGTATGGAAAAAAAAAAAAGGTAGCAGATGTCAATAAGGGCCTCTGGAAACACTGCATGAGAGTTGCTCTCTGCCAGTAGCCTGTTAAAGGTGAGGCACTAATGGCTAAGAAATGGCACTTATGTTCTCCAGTTATGGAGACTTGCTTTGGCCAACCCCCTTGAGGAAGTTCCTGGATGAAATGGATGTCTGAAATAAAGATGGACATAGATATATAGTCTGCCTTTAACACTAAGTGGGGTTTCTGTTTTTGTCTTGAATATAGTTCTTCACAGAACCCAACACTCAACCTCTACACAAGTTTAGACCACTCCTATAAGGAATGATGCCCAAACATCAGAGGGTGTCTTCCTCCATTTCATTTAGCATAATTTCGTAAAAGTTCTTCATCTTATCATATTACTTTTTCTTACTTCTCAACTTCCACAGGAGATATCCCTGTGGCTTCTGTTAACCATTAAACACCAGTATATCACTACCTCCATTATCCATCCCCAAAAAGGATTATCCTTACAAAACATCCATATTATAATTAATCAAAGAAAATGCCAAAAAAGTAGCATATTTGTCACTATGTTAAATGAGAGGGTGTCAGTCTGATAGGGGAAGGGCTATGCTGGCAGAATGAATGTTAATTATCTAAGCATACTGTAACCATGATTTTTTCATGAGTGTTTTATACTCAACTAATCACATTGCACAATTTATGATATCTTTTCATCAAATGATTTTCACATAACACAAATGCATTTTTCATGCTTTTTTCTATTTCTTACATGTTTTTTGTGTTTACATTTACGGACAGAACTTTATTTACATGTATAAATGAACAATAATTTTCTGTGCACCAAAAATATTAAAGTTGTTGCTTCCCCATTGTTTATTTTACTCTACAACTAATTACAATAGTGAATGCCAGCATGTTTCCAACCCAGATGACATAAATACACTCTTGATGTCCTGTGGGTGACTGATATGGGTAATATTTTGTCTAGTTGTGGCAGTATGATGCAAGCTACATCTATTGATAGATGATGTTCAGCAAACATCAGCTGTGATTTCAAACAGAGGCAGGATGCTTTAGCTTATCAGGTGATGATTACAAGAGCAGATTCATGACATTTGTCATAAGACAGGGATCAGTTTAACGGTTAAGTGCCTAATCCTTACGCTAGTTGCATAGAATCTGTCAGGCCACTCCAGAGATGCTGTGTAAACCTGAAATCTGCTTCTTTCCTTCTACAACTAGACAGTGAAACTCTCAACCTCAAGCTTTCTTAATTCTATAATCTTTGCTCCTTTAAGAAGGTCAATCCCTACTTGGTGGTCTAGGAGAACTATATATTTTTTGCCATTTAAACTGATCTTAATGGAGGAAGCTGTGCCTCTAACAGGTGCCTTTCTGTTCAGAGTTAGAGGGGAAGAGAAACCTGTCTTGCTTAAACTATGTGAAAACTGTGTACTGCTCTATGCTAGAAAACCTGGTGCAGAACTCTCTCTGTGTTCACTATAATCAAACAAGGCAATAATTACTACTTACCATTCTACTGTCTCTATGGTCACCCTGTCGATCATTACGGTGATTATCCTGTCGGTCATCTCTTCGATAGTCCCGTCGGTCTTCCCGCTGATCATCTCTTTGATCATCCCGCCGTTCAAAGCGACGAGGTTCATCTCTAAGAAAAGAGAAGGGGTATGGAAAAGCACTACTTAAAATCAGGTGGAAGACTAAAAACTATGCCTACAAGTAAAAATTTCAAGATATACATTCTGAGTACCGTCTTGGCACACATTCAACAAGGGTAATCTTTTAAACTTTATTTCACCATATCCCTACAAAACAAAATTCTTAAATAAAAAGTGTTAGATAAAAAAATACACCATGAGAAGCAACTATTCATCTCAAAAAGCTGCAATGATGTCTTAAATCTTTTGTCTACAGAGAGACAAGCAGAATTATTTTTCTTTATAATCATGAAAAATTATTCCCATTTCCACTAAGTGTATCATGTTCATAGAGGCAAGCACCTTCTGATGAAGTTATTTTTACAAAATTGGGATCCTAAAACCCATTTCTTTGTAATCATATACTACACCATTACTTTCTTATATATACACCATGGGTCTAATTCAAACACTGGGCAGGGCACCTGGCTACCAACTGCCACAAGGAAATCAAAGAATACTCACACACCAGAATTCTGGTGGTTTTTAAGAATTCTGGTGGTTTTTACATGTCTAAACCTCATTTCAGTAGTACTTGTGTCCTAACCTCATCTCTGTTGGGGTAACACACACTTCAGTCTACCGGTCTCTGTTGGTGTCATGATCTGTTTGTCTTCCATGATCATGGAAAGCATAGATTTCCGACTCCTCGCCACCCCAGCCTGGGTGGGTGGGAGAGAGAGAGAGAGAGAGAGAGAGAGAGAGAGAGAGAGAGAGAGAGAGAGAGAGAGAGAGAGAGAG
>JAUUDZ010006683.1:0-11433 GCA_032361705.1 Panulirus versicolor | reverse complement strand
TTCTTCAAAACTTCTTTTCCCAAGCAGTATTTTGATATTTATTCTTTGTTATGCTTTCTTTTCAGAACATTATCCCAGTCGCATTCTTGATCCTGGCCCTAGTAGTAGCACAAACTCTTCCTGGAGTTAATGATTCTCCACCACAAGTTCACTTCACTCTGAATGTAAGTTTCTGAAATTTTTTCAAGTGTGTTAATGACAGTCTTTTTTGCTTTTGATATGGATACATAGAAAAGCAAGGTTGTTGTATTAAAAGATGAATCAACTGATAGATGAATATAAATCATGAGGATGAGTACTTATCATTATTCAATCTAAGCAGATAATACTGGGGCTGATATTAGAGACACATGCAGTACAGACCATGTAAACTTCAATAATAGTCTTACAAGACTTTTTTTCATACATGATCACCTTTTCTCACATCAGCACTGAGAACAGACAGAGAAAGGCTACTTCTACTCACATCCAGTATCTAGTTGTCATGTGTAATGCAGTGGAACCACAGCTCCCAATCCACTACCAGGCCCCACAAGCCTTTCCATGGTTTACCCAGGATGCTTCACATGCTGTGGTTCAGTCTACTGATGGCACATTGACCCCAGTATACCACATCGTTCCAGTTCACTCTATCTTGTCCATGTCTTTCACCCTCCTGCATGAACAGACCCTGGTTGCCCAAAATCTTTTTCACTCCGTCTAGCCATCTCCAATTTGGTCACTCCATTCTCCTTCTTCCCTCCTCTTCTGACGCATATCTCCTCTTTGTCTACATATCCTATCATTCTCTCCATATGTCCAAACCATTTCAGCACAACCTCTTCAATTCTGTCAACCATACTCTTTTTATTACCACACCTCTCTCTTACCCTTTCATTACTTAATTGATCAAAGCACCTTGTACTGCATTTTGTCCTCAAACATTTTCATTTCCAATACATCCATCCTCTTCTGCACAGCCTTATCTGTAAGATATAGAAAAAACACTAAATTGAAGGCAGATGTAAAGCTGAAAATGAAAAAGTGTATAAACAAGTTAAGGAATGGGTTTCATCATGCCATGGAAACAGAATTTCATTTGAAATCCAGCTGCACCTTCTTTTCTCCATTCTTCAGATCAGGTCATTCATATGTTCGTGTATACTAATAATAAGTACTTGTTTTCCATTGAATGCCTTAGAACACAAATGATGAATACACCATTATCTACATTGTAATAATGAAATCTGTTTTGTTGAACACCCACATGATTTTGCATGTCACATACAACTTTTCTTGTTATCTTAGCTGTGTTATGAAAATTACCATGGCCACTAGCTAATTTAGACATACTAACACTACGATTGAACATTAGGTGTAAGGTGAGAAAGATACTAGGCTAGACTTTGGAAATAATTCTGTTTTCATGGTAACACACCCCATCAGTAGCTTGCTTGTGTTTTCTTTTTAGGCATTTTACCCCTGCAAATATTTGTATTAATATTATTTTTTCTTGTTTGCCTCTCTTCACAATTCCTTAGGCTTGGCGAGAAAGAATGCTATTTATGTAATTCCTGCTTGTCATAGGTAATTAAGTAGGGTAAAACAGGTTTGGGAATCCTTCATTCCTGTATCATCACTTTCTAAAAGTGGGAACAGATGGAGCCAAGCAGGATTTCTTCTTGTTAGACTGTGCAATCACATCTTCATTAAGGTAGGAATAGGTAAGCTGGTAAAGAAAAAATGGCATATAGTAGTGGATGCTATAGTTTTCATGTGCTTTATCCTGTCTGAGGCACTGAAAATCCAAAAATTTATGCAAACATGATGCTTTTCTCATTCAGCCTGCCAAATCAGCACAAATTGCCCTATTCTGTGCTGGACTTAAGAGCCAGGTACCCTTTAGGATATCTTTAGGGCAATTATTCTTTTTACATTATCAGTATATTATCAAATGTTTGTGCATTTACATTTTCACAGCCAAAATGTAGCACCAAGAGACCCTAGCTATTGGGTTTAGGCACTTCAGAATCTTGGAAAGTTTTTGAGCTACTACACAGTAAGTCTTGAAGAACTTCTGAAAAGCCATTTTTTTACCCATTTGTAAATTATTCATACATGCCAAACTATAGCACCTAGAAACCCTAGATTTTGGAGGTATGTTCTTAAGAATATGAGCAAGGCTTTGAGCTACCACATGGTCTTGAAAGCCTTTTCAAAAGTTTTTTAAGAAAGCCATTTTTTTCTGTGCATTGCTAGGTAGCCCAGCAGGCAAAGTCCTTTACCACATATGCATACTTAGTACTCACTTTCTGACCCAGGAATCTCTTTTATTCTTATTAGTCTCCTGCAGCACTGGTTGGGGCCATAGGTCATAGTGTTGTGATGTTTTTTATGTGTCTGTGCTCAGATAGAGCAAGGCACTTGCATCATGGGCATGAAGGGTTTAGGAATATGTTGAAACTGTGTTTGTAGTGTTGTAGTGATGGATGATATCCAGAGCATAAGTGAGAGTGTGACATGAGTTTGTATTGGGAGTGTGGTTTTTGATGGATGTATGTCTGTTAGGTTGGAATTAGAAATGAGTTGGGAGGTCATTTGTCTAGTGACTCTGGTTATATCACTGTGTATGTGTTTTGTCAGTGTTATATTTGTTGAGGGTGGTGAGATTTGAGAGTAGAGGTTGATGAAGTTTGAAGCAGGGATAAGCTTTTTATTTATACTTGGTGGTTTTGGCTAGTTATTGCGTGCTTTGGATGGGAGGGGTCTAGCACTGTTGCATAATGCTGGGTGCTGAGCATATTGAGGTGGGTCTATATTGAAAGGATCTTTGTTTCATTTTGTAGGTGGTAAGTGTTCACTTTTGAGTACGTGAAAGATCTGGCAGGTAAGGCAGAATTTAAAGTGACATAAATGAATTGTTTGTTTAAAATGTTGAGGGATTCTTTTTGTTTTCCAAATATGGTGCCAGGTATTATTTTAAGGACATTTTGTTTGCGTGCTGCTTTTGTGTTTATATTTTTGGTGTGGGTCATATGTGATGCCTAGAATGGTTGGTGTTTTGTTCAGTGAGAGAGATTGTTCAGTTAAGGTGGCTGGAAGATGTGAGCTAGATTTGTGTCTTTTTGGCATTAAAAGAGTGATTGAAGACTTATGTGGAGATGCAGACAATTTGTTATGGGTGAGCTATTGTTTGACTTGTGTAATGAAGAAAATGAATATCTAAGTATGAGGGACACTTTTGCTCCTGAGCAGCCTACACACTATAGAAATACAGCGCCATACCACCCACACCTATTGTTAAGTCATTAACTTTTTTTAACATGTCTGAATGAAGAACTAGCTGTTGTGCAGCCTACAGCAAGGCAAGCTAATGACCGGGATATTAAGTTCATCATTGTTCATTGAGGCAGTGAGTCTCTTGTTGAAGAATCCAAGTCAACTTGACTTGATTGATGAGCTTTAGGTGGCTCTCATTTGAAGAAAGCTGACCACTTTTGTTTGGTAGTTTGACTTCTTATCAACAAGTGTTTATTCTGTTAGGCCATAGGTATGTCTTCCAATATTCATTTGTTTTCCAGGAAGAGAAAGGTATTTTATACATCTAAAATTAATTCTCTGTCAGTTTGTAATGTAACATTCTCATGATAATTATGAAACCAAACTACTTGATCACATTAGATTGAGCTGCAAATGTTCTTAATGACTTGTAATCGTTTTACAGAACTTTGATGGAACAGTAACACCAGTGCAGGTTCTTCAGCCAAATGAACATACCCAAGCTCTGGAAGAAGCCTTTGAGTCAAGTTTCCATGGACGTAACAAGATGAAATTGATTGAGCCAAGTTCTAATTTTTCTACCTTTATTTTAAATCAAGTAAGGCCTATTGTAATTCATTTTTTCAAACATTTTTATGTCAGTTTTTATGGATACTAAGAAGATTAAGGACATTTTGAGAGGATTGTTTGTTGATATTGATACTCTGTTATTGTTTATTTTTTGAGTATACTGATTCTCACTGTACATTATTATGGCCTGTAATGATATGCCTCGAGACTTGCCTACCATTGCATATATATTTCTTCTTAATAGGAGTAAACGAATGAGCAAGGAAAATGATAAAGCCCCATTCTTCTTAAGAATAATAGACAAAAACCCCAAGTGAACACTTCCAGTCAATTTGTTTCCCATTCTTTGCTCACATGAGGTTTCTTTCTTTGTTCATTATCCCTTTCCTTACATATAGACAAAACTCTTATGAGAGAGAGAGAGAGAGAGAGGGGGGGGAGAGAACTTTCTTTTGATGAGGCTTCAAACACTTTTTTTCCATTTAAAATTGGTTGTAATAATTTTCTTCTTTATAGAATATATATGAGGCTTCTGGGTGCTTTTTGACAAGACTCAGTAACCATACAGCAACTCACCCAGGCCTGTGACACCATGATGTACAGGGGATGTTGCACCAAGTGACCACCTACCCCATTCACTGGTACTCTTCATACCAGTGGATTGTTGCTTGACATCATCTTGCAGCATCTTCCCTCTTGTTCCTTGCCCTTAAAAGTCGCATTGGTATCATTGTAAGGGACCATTCCTGTCCTTCCCCTCCTTCCTTTTCAAAAATGCATATGCTAATTCCCAGCAGTAACAGGCCCAAGCCAATGGTTAATGAGTGAATGGGGAAAATAATCCCTTGGTTCTGGCTTACTGCTGCACCATGGCATTATAGGCCTAGATGAGTAGCTAAATGTTCAGTAAGCCCTATGAATGGGTGTCTACTTACCTCCTTTAACTTAAATGGATTGAAAGATTTAATTCTCATTGAAACATCTAAAGTTAGGAGGTAAAATTATGGTTTTACCCTCCTTCAAGCTCCTTACTGAGCAAGTGCCACCTCAAATGTTCACAGGGTTTTACCTTTTGTTGAGAGGTAGTTATTCTTTTTCAAAATTTTCATTTTTCTCTATCTCTGACTTTCTTTTTCATAGTTTTGCTTACTGTGCAACCAAGTTCAAGAGATTTGTTATGCATGACCTCTTCCTTCTGAACTTAAGTTATCTCTTAAAATTTCTTAAAGCCAGGAATTCATCAGTTTATTTTTTGTTTCCAGTATTTTTCAGTTCTTGCTTTTAAGGGGCACAAATCAGTAGTCAGTGTAACTTCCCTGTTACTTTTATGATGAGGTTTAAACAGCATCTCAGTTGGTCTTTCTATGTTTTCTGCACATGTTGAGACATTTTCATTTTCTGGTCCATATTCCTTGTGTGGGTTAAGTTCTTCCATAAACCACTGTGTATGAACCTCACTGTCTACATTATATATGTGGTTTCCTCCAGTACCTGACATTGTCACCAAAAAGTGTTTACATTAGATGTCAACCAGCCTGCATATTTCTTGAGTGCATATGTAAAGCACTACTGTTAGGCCATTTACGCTTGAAACTTTATTCATTGTTAGCATTCAGTCACAAATAAGGAGACTCTGCTTGTTCTTCTCTACTTTGAATGTAGGAGTCATTCATTTAGTTTGTATTGAATATGTCTTAGACTAGTAAATGAGACACTATTTTAAAGGCATGACCCTACTCATGAGTAATTGCTATATGTATTTCATATTTATGGTTTTAGATAGAGGTGCTTTTATAGAATTCTAAAAAATACTTTTCTTTCTCTTTCTTTAGGCTGAAAGTGACCTTCCTTCTTTCAACCAGCATTGGATGGTTGGTTTCCAGATGGAAGGTAATAGATATGGATCTTATGTCTTAGCTTTTTTTAACAACCAACCTTTTCACACTCCGCCTTTGGCCTTGGCAATTGCGGATACAGCTGTGATACATGCTGTGACGGGGAATAAAAACATCTCAATTTCAACATCAAATCATCCTCTACCAAGGACAGACATAGAGAAGGTAACAAAGCATTAACATGTTAAGGAGTAACTACTTGTATGTGCAAACTAAGACTGTTGTTAGGTTTCAGAAGGGACAGTGGCAGATAGTGCAGTAAGCCAGCACTGTGGTGTTTGTTTTTCAGACCCAGTTTCCTGTCTTTTTTACCATGCCTTGCTCACTTGTGGTTTGCTGGCATTCAACCCCAACCCCATACTCTTTTTTCTCATAAACAGCACTTAACAAAATTTAACTCACACATATCTTTATTTTTTCTGTTTTTCATGCTTTTCATTATTTCAGGATTATGGCAATACAACGATCATATAATTCTCTGGCATCGGTTTGGAACAGTGCCACCAGTCAAGTGGGATTGAGTGGATCCCATGGTCCTTTTGACCACCATCATTCAGAAGGGATCCACCCCATATCCAGAGCTACATCTCTTAGAGCTGGCTCTTTTGTTATAATTTATGCAACTTTTGTGGTCCTACCCATTTCTGCAACATTCGCAAACCTAATTCTAACTTTCCTTCTGTTAAACACCACCTGTTCACCTCCCTCCCTATCATTTTCTTCTGTCCAAAATCCAGCTGTCCAAGGCTACTTCTCCTTTACCCCATCAGATCTCTAACTATAATTTCTGTTATTTTTTCTGCTCCAAGGGTAGGGTTTTGTGCCTACTACAGTACAAAGACACCTGTTGCATGCCTTGTAGATCTTGAGATTCCTGACTCTGATGCCATCTAGGTCAAAATCTCTCTCCCCTCTATTACCTTGCTTTTGTGTTTTGTTTATTTCCCTCCAGTCCTTTGACATTGTGCAACTCATCAACTTTTTGACTCCATACCACAAAATCTGTTAAATTTACCAGGAAAAGTGTATGCAAGAATGTTGATTGAAAGAGTGATTGAATGCAGAATAGGTGAGGAACAAGGGGGATTTAGGAAATGTAGGGGATTTGTGCATCTGATTTTTGTGGTGAAAAGACTGTGGAAAAGTATCTAGCAGAAGGTATGAAGCTGTATGCAACTATTATAGATCTGGAGAAAGTGTATGACAGTCAAATGTAATGCATATGGGATTTGTTAATTGTGTATGGGTATGGGGACAACTGTTGGATAGTGTGAAAGCCTTTTATAGAGTAGCATATGCATGGATAAGAGTGTAATGAGAGTAGAGCAAAAGTTTTGGTATACATGAAGGTGTGAGGTGGGGCTGGGTGATGTAGCCATAACTTTTGAACATGGAGTGATAAGAAAGGTGAAAGCAAAATTTTGGAAAGGGGGGTGCAGAGATGGAGTGTGTAGGTAAGATTTTATGGCCAGTGACAAGCCTGCTTGTGGATGATGCTGTGTTGTTTGATGAGAGTGAAGAGCAGTTGCAGAGTATTGTATGTTTGTTTTATAAGGTGTGTAAGGGTAGGGAACTGAACGTAAATGCAAATAAAAGTGAAGCGATGGTATTTGAAAGGAAACTGAGTGAAAGTACAGATTTTGCAAAACTCTTTAGAGTGCAAGTGCAAGAAGAAAGTGCACTAAACCGTGTTGTAATTAATGCGGGAGAAAGACTGGAAGAGATGAGAGAATTTAAGTATTTAGGAGCTATCTTGGGTAAATTTGGTTACATGGAAAGAGAGATGAGGAAGAGTGCAGTACAGGATAGAAGAGTCATTGGGTCCCTCTATAGAGTAGTGAAGGATATTGGTGTAAGTATGGAAGTGAGGAAAGGATTAAGGGACAGCATAGTCCTCCCGACCCTAACCTATGCATCCAAAACATAGACATGAAAGAGCCAGAAAGGTCAAGAATCAAGGCTGTGGAAATAAGCTATTTGAGAGAAGCATGTGGTGTAAATAGATGGAATGAAGAAAGAAATGGGGGGTGCATGAGAGATTTGTTATGGTAGGGAATGAATGCAAAGGGAATGAATTTTTGAGTGGTATAGTGGGTGAAAGGTATTACTTTAAGTTGATTTGGATGCATGGAAAGAAAGCAAGACTGGGTGTTTACAAGGAGAGCGTATGATAGTACAGTTAAAGGGGGGTTGGTGTGAGAGGAAGACCACCTGTGACTTGGGGAGTTAGATTGGAAGAGAACCAGAGGGAGTGAAGTGATGGAAGAATGCATGGAATGGTGTATGCAAGAGAGGAATTAAGGGCAGGGATAAGTGGTGATTCTTTTGTCATGACCACCCCCTTGATGGGAGTTCTAAGAGGGAATCATCATCTGAGATACAGACAGATAGATAGATGAAAGCCTTGCTGTCTTCACATCCACATGCTGTGGTCTTCTATACAAGGGATTACAATGTACACCACGAAGATTGGTTAGGCTGTAAACAGGATGATCATGGTGGTGCCAAGGCCTTTTATTTTTCTCTCATTAATGGTCTGAAACAATTAATTAAGAACTCTACTCAATTTCCTGATTGTCACAACCACTCTTTTACACACTTGACTTCATTTTTACCACTGAGCCCTCCCTCTATTCAAACACCATTTCTGCACCCTTAACCATTTAAAGGCAGGCGACACTACCTAAAGTTTGTACGGTAGAAGCCGGGCAATGTTACATAACATTGGGCTATTTTGTGTTGTAATTGTTTATTTGAATTTTGGCGATGTGGCATCACTGTCATTTACTATCTTGACATCTGTTTACCCATTCCTGTAAACAGCTACCCTCACTCTCCCATCCACAGTCAGTGGCAGTATTAGCTGATATCTAATGTTCATACAGTAGTAGGTGGGCAACGTTACATAACGTTGGGCCCTTTTGCATCATAATTGTATGGTGAAATTGGGTGATTTGGCATCTCTGACATGTAAACAGACATACATAGTAGAGTGCCCTAGCCTCGTCCCAGGCGCACCTGATAAGCCGCCTATCCCGAGTGGATGGGTACTCCTCCCCTTCCCCCACAGTCAGTAGTATTGTGTAAGTGACACCTCCTACCTTCGTTTTTCATCCAATTTTATCAATTTATGTATGTATTGGCTTATTCTCTGCTACTTTATTATTCCTAAAATATGCCACCTTACACAGATGTATAAAAAAATCAACCCCCTTTAATGGGTTAAGGTCCTCTTACCATAATCTTACATCCGGCAGTTTTGATTGGAATAGGTACTGCTTCTGTGGTTGGAATGCCTTGTTTCTTACTGAATGCATAGTTGAAGTTGACTTGGCTGGGATAGAGCCCTATATCCCAGATCTTTTTCCCCATATGGCTGGGGTAAAGTCATATATCCCAGTTGTTTTTCTCCACTAATGTGGTTTGATTGATTCTCCTCTGATTCATGTCACATCAGGGACTATGCTTACTGAACCATGAAAATCTTTCCCTCCCCTGAAATGCATTCTGCTTTCATTTCTGCTCAGAATCATTGCAAAGCTGCTTTTCTTATAACTAAGTGCTGTCTGTATCTTAAAAAAGTAAGTGTGTTGACTTGACTTTGTCTACTGGCAATCTATTTGGTTCTCACTTAAAGTCATATCTAACAACTGTAATTTAAGATTTCCTCCTCTTTTTTGGCCTGATCAATCTATTGCTAACTCTCCATCTGATAAAGCCACTCTTTGTGATAACTTGTTTTCCACAGACTTGACTTTGGATTATTGAGCTTCTAATCCTCTGATCCCATCTCCTCCCACTGAACATGTGTCATCTTGTATATTCTTCTCATGTAGGGTCTTCTAGGTACTCTCCTGGCTTCAGTTGGACAAGGCAAATGGATCTTATGGTGTACCTCCTTGGGTTCTAAGGGAGTGTCCCTCTGGACTAGTGCCCATCCCTGCTTACCTATTTTGCCTGTGCTTAAAACCCCATCTGCTTGGATGCATGCCTTGTTACAGCCCATCCCTTAGAAAGGAGACAGCTCTAACTCCTCCAATTGCTTGCACTTCTGCTATTTCCTGAGTCTTTTGTAACTTTCCTGAAATCTCTTTCTAAAACAGTCAGTATCCTATTCCATTCACTCAGGTCACTGGTATAGATTTTGCAGTACTAGGTTTGCTGATGATCTGTCCTGTGTGACTTGCCTTTGATCCTCTTCTTTCAGGAACTTTAGTGAAACTTTCTTTTGTCATAGTTCTCAACATCTCCAAAGCACTTGACAGGTTGTGGTGTAAGTCTCTACTGAACTCCCCCTTCTTTAGTTTCATTCCTTCTCTCAGTTCTCAAACATATTGTTTGCTCTGTAGCCATTCCATCACAATAATCATCAATGGAATAACTTCCCCCTCCTGTCCTATTTAACCCTGTAATAACATAAACTTGTTGGACATAATCCTATCCTCCATTCTGCACTGGAAATTTCACTTAATCAAAATCACAAAATCTTCCTAAAAGCTGGAAGTGCTGCATAGGTACTGTAATTATTTTTTCTTGTGAGCAGCTGTTTCATATTTACGGGGGTTTTAGTCACCCAAGTTTGGCATATTGTTCATGAATTTGGATTGGTTCATCCTCCACCTCTCTGTCAACTAGAGTGGAATCAGAAGCTTTCCATCTCAATAATTCTCCTGACATCACTTCCCTTCAGTCTTCCCTTTCCAAACACTGTAATGTTGTTTCTGTCTGTTGTATAGATATTATTTTTGCCATTGTTCTTACATGTGTCCTCACCTATAGGGTTTGGACCCGTAGCTTTTGATTGTCTGCTGCTTCGTACAGTTTCTGTGTAAAAACCAGCCTCTCAAGGATTGGCTGTTATGATGCCTTCATCTTCCCTTAAACAATATGCTGTGAAATTCTCTTCCATTTTGTGTCTTTCCCTCTTCATATAATCTTTCTCTCTTTAAGAATCAGGTTTGCAAACACTTACAGAGCCTGATTAATTTCTACCTTATTTTTATTTTACTTTTTCCTTTCACCTGAGATGGCCTTGCTTTGGGCATGTTTTGCCCATGCATTGTCTGTCATTATAAAAACGAATCATTCACTAAACCTCCCTGGTCATTCACCCTATCAAAAGCAAATATAAGAAAGCTGCAAATCACACAAACAAAGCTTTTAAAACAAACAGTGGGTGTCTAGCAACCACAGACACTCATCAACTGCACAATCTCACCTCATCAAGCTTGGCACTCCATTCTTTGCTACAGCTCTTGATACTTCTCATCCAAATTACTCTATAACCAACCACCATCCCCCAAGTATGAACAAAATGTAGTGACCCCAGCCTCTTACTTTAGAAGCATATACTCATACATCCCACCCTCCCACAACAAACACAGCAGTAACAAAACATATACATACACTAAGGGATTCGAAGAGAAGAATTCTTGAGGATAAGGAAACACATGAGGGGTTGAATGATATTCAAAAGTATCAATGGACTCTGCATGCTTAAGGTTACACCAAAAGCGAAAGGTCACCTTTGGCAAGACTGTATCATTGAGAGTAGAGTCTTGTCAGAGAACTTCTCACTGCAGAGGAGCTTACAGTCTTGGGATGAAGGACCCTTTAAAAATGTTCTCGACTTTCACACATTCTTCAAGGCTCCCAGAATTTTCGCCCCCTCCCCCACCCTATGATTCACTTCCACTTCCATGGTTCCATC
>JAUUDZ010006672.1:0-11733 GCA_032361705.1 Panulirus versicolor | reverse complement strand
CGAGGGAAAGACGCAGCAGGTGTGGGGCATACTGAGGAGCGAGGGTAGGAGCGTAAGCTACGAGCACCAGTGCAGGGGTTCCAGTGTGAGTCAGGGAGATCGGAAATCTACAGGCTGCAGTGTCGACAAGATTGGAGCTGTGTGAAGGACTGGGCACACCAACTGCTGGGTGTGTAGGTGTAATGGAGGGATACATCAAGGAAAGAGGGTGTAATATGAGGGAGTGAGAGGCCCCAGCTACATCGGGTGTAGCCTTAGGGAGAGCTGGAGATCAGGATGACAACGTACCGGAGTGACGCACTCGCCTGGAGGAGGAGGCGGAGGAGGCATGACGTCAGGAGGTGGGCGGAGCCACGGTCGTGACGCAGCAGAGGTTTCCTGGAACCTGATTTACAGGAAACCTTGGACATCCCCACCCCCTCATCTGATGCAGGATCTTCTATCCATCCATCTATCCCTCCCCATTCCCGCAAAATCGGTAACCCATTACCTAAACCCAAACTCTTCTTCCATCTCAAACTCCCGCCCACCCCCAATTATACAGTTGTATATCAAACACAATTGTCATGCTAGGCGGAAAGGATAGGTGGGCTAGCCATGCCGGGGTTGGGACTAGCCTGAGTGGTTCATTCTGGTTCTCGTCCCTACCGGCCAACCCTCACCTGACCCCGACAAAGCATTTCTGTCCTAGAACACCTTGATAGACACACGTCTCTCGCGCTCAATCTTTCCTTGTATGTAAAGGAGTCTGGTCAAATCATCCCGCGATTTTAATTTCGCCCGCCCATCGAAGACATTTTTCTTGAGCGTCGGCGTAATACATCATCTGTAGACGAGGCATAAATTTTCGTAGGTCGTGGCAACATCCCCATAGGATGAGAAAGCTTAAATATGGCAGCCAACGGATGCAAGGCCACAGTCATTCGCTGGAATTCGTGGTGGACTGACACTCTATCGCGGAGGACACTCTCATTCCCCAGGTTTTTTTTAAGGTAATTCACACACAAATCTCTTTCGTAACCGATCTTTTCCGGTAAGGAAGCAACACAGTACTATACTTGGAGTTAATGACGCAATTCTGATCCTCACCTTGACTTCCCTACTGCTGTTGTGTGTGTGTGAGAGAGAGAGAGAGAGGCGTAGTGAACGCTATGGTAACTGCTATGAAGTTAGCCCAGTGGAAACACGGCACACATACTGTGATGATGGCAAGTGTCTCACCTGGCCAGACAACACAGCAAGAGGGACAGCAGTCTTGATACTCTATACATTTTGACGTAAGGAACTGAATCTGCCTTAATGACTTTAGCTGGTGACAGGCCGTGAGCGTCGCACATACGCGCACTGATGGGCCAGGACCTGGAGTACACCATGTCCCATAGTCACGTAAATAGTGTGTGTGTGTGTGTGTTAATACACATGGTATGTGTTATACTAGTGTGAAGGAGTCAAGGTGTGGAGGTGTGAGGCAGGTTGCATCGGCTCAACACTGCACCATTACGCTTGTAAAACCCATGGCTCCATCCTCTCACGAACATGGGCTGCCAACCTGGTGTGGGTGGGTGGGTGGGTTGTGGTGGCTACCTGGTGGGTGGGTGGGGTGGCTGTGGCCACCTGGTGTGTGTGTGTATGTGCGCGCGCGAGGATGATGTAAACATAGGTGGCCACCTAGTATGTTGTATGGACGGCGTTTTGATTAGCTCTAATGCTACGGGAACAACGCCAGAAGCAAGTCACGTGGACAGATGCAGGGAGCCGTCGCTGTGGAGAGGAGTCTCCTCTTTCGTCTCTGCCTCAGCCGTGGGAAGTCCCGGTGTGGACACCCAGCCTGGCCAACTAGGCGGACCAGTGCCCGCGCATAGTTAAGGAAGCCACACGAAACCAGCTCACTACAGCCTTCTTATTCTAAGGTGGGCGTGAGGATCATGGGTCAACACCACAACCCCAAACCCACCAATACTACCCCACAAACCTAGACTCGCCACGGCCACTGCCAAGACCCTAGCCACATCAGGACCAACCCCACAACCCTAACCTACCTACGGCCAAACCCATTACCCTAGCTTGACCAGAGCCAACCCCACAACCCTTGGCTCAGCAGGGCCAATCTCAAACTTTAGTCTCATCAGGGCCAACCCCACAACTCTAGCCTTACTAACCATGACAACAGTGACTTGCGTCGCCACATATCAAACCATTTCATCCCAGTGGATACACACACACACACTACCTACACCTGATCACCAGTAGCACACTTCAGAAATGTCACAAACACTGGTTTGTCCCCCTTATCAATATTGATAGTGCTTTGTTCCCCTTATCACCATTAATAGTGCTTTGTCCTCCTCATTCCTATAAAGTGCTTTGTCCTCCTTATCACCATTACATTGCTTTGACTTTCTTATCACCATTAAAAGTGATTAGTTCTCATCAACACACTACACCAAGACAAGGTTGTCCTCCCAGCATCGTAGCGGTGTTACTGGCATCTGTAAGCGTTGTGGGGGCGGGACCATCACCACCACACTGCACTCCACCACACTAACGAGGCGCACAGTGACATGCTTCCTCCATGTGGTACACTCGACGAGTCGCAATTTACCTGGACGGACTTCTCTGTGTCAGTGGTCTTGTGTGCATTGCATGAGGACGTTGTACATTTCCAGGATGCGGGGCGTGATAGCGACGGTGACGTTGTTGTTGGTCGCGGCTGCTGCCGCCAACCCCAGAGAACGACGACAAGCGGATGGCTGCTTCTGGTGGGAAACAAACTGCAATAGCAACTCCGGCGGGTCACCCCAGACTGAGGCCCCCGCCAACCCTGTGACGGAAGACACCCACACAGGAGGAGTCCGCAGCAACCCGCAGCCAGAGGACACGTCGTACACTCTGTGCAGCGGTGGAGAAGGCAAATGTGTGCCTTACTATCTCTGCAAAGACGGCAACATTATCACCGACGGAGCTGGACTTATTGATATAAGGTTTGTCTCTAGTCCCTTCTCACGCAAAATATAACGTAACCAAGTTTCGCTAAGGTTAAGAATACTAAATGTGCTTCTCTTTCGACCCCCTGTCCTTGAAATGTTGCAGCCACAATATCTGTAAAGACGTGGCATTTCATCAGTCCATCAGCTCCCTAAAACGCTTAAATTCAAGGCGACATCACCCACTGGGATTCCTACTTTGCTGTGCTATAATTTCCCTCGTTCTTCTGCCCGTGCTTAACTTGGTTATGGGTGAAACAAGGTTGACACACCCTTGTCTGGAGAGCTGGCAAAATCCTCCACCTCTCCGATTGTGATCTGTCTGTGTATACCCTAAGGTCCCTCAACTTACATTAAGATGTCATTGGTTCATCACGTCTCGAGTACTTGGACTCTAGTTACACAAGATGTATATTTACAATGATTTAAAATCTGGACGATACGTTTTCGAGGTGATGAATATCATGCGGTATTACCAATCCAGGAGGACACAGGGTGCAGGCCTGTCCGCCAGTTCATTCCAGACACAGTTCATGAGGGAAGATAATTCCGTATTTCAGAAGACTAAATTCGCCAAAATGGAAATGACCTCGTGGGAGTGAGATGGCTGTTAACTTTATATTTCCCTCAGCCACAAGAATCTTCCGGAAACCTCGAAGTTGCTCGGTGTTGCGGAAGACTAGTCTTGATCCCCCGTTCGTTCAGAACTGGCACAGGATACGTGTGAACACAGCGAGGCGTCTGAAACTTGAGATTTTTACTATTCCTCCGTCTTGGGCATTAAGGAGAATCTGGCGACACTGCGGAGCGGGGCGAGCGTTTCTACCATTCCATCGTTCAGGAACCTTTTACGTACTTCATTGGAGACAGCATCATGAGAGTCTGGCGGTCTATTAGCCAGTGCATGTATGGGGGTATGTATACCTCGCACAACCGGTATAAAGTTACAACAATAATTCGTTGATTTTCCCGACATTGTTAGTAATTTTGTCGATTCATCTTGAGGCTCTGGGAACACAGAGAACAAAATTCTGACCTTTAGGTAAACCTCTTTTTTTATTTATCTATGTGTCTTTCATCATGACAGGTTAGACGTTTCATTTAACACCACTTCTAGTCAAAACCTCCAGAGCAAGACCACTTTCCTCCTATACGTCTGAATCTATCAATTAATCCTCAACTTTGCACAATACAGAGAAGGGAAGTACTTCCAACACCATCCCCCCTGGATCAACTCTGCATTAAATTTCAACTCTAGGAACTGATTGCTGACATACTTGGACATCCCAGTACACGCACATCCTCTCACCACTTGGCATATCTTTAAATACGAGATAAAGAGACTGGTATCGCTAGCGTAGACGGTGAGTAGCCGAAGTGGGGTAGAGAGCAGTTGCGAGCGAACAATAAGCAGCATATGTGACGTCTCACCGAGACATCACCCATGCTGCTTCAAACAGTCGGTTGCCAAGCTCCACTCAGGTCAGCGCTGGCAAGTCTGACACTTCAGAAACATACTGACAAGTTCTCTACGTGAATGACTTTCAGCAAGACTACAGGAACGTCAGTTCCTGTAAGAACTCGCGTCAAGCAATACAGCTGTTTCTCTCTGTAGTCACGCGTTCATATGAGTGACTACATACATGCTCTATGTATGAAAACTGCAGCACTGAGGAAAACAATCAAGAATGGCCTTAACCTTTTAGGAAAAGTGCATAGAATTGTTCTCTGTCTTCCAGGGACGATGGAAACTGACTTAACCAGTAGAGGAACGGAATGGAACGAACAGTGTTGGTCTTGTGGTAATCATAAATGATCAGACTAGGTACCAACACTTTGGGAAGGTCATTAAGTTGTCACACTGTGGAAAGCTCGGCACATATAATCCCCAAAACCCAAATTTATGTTAACATTAAGTAAGACTTCCTTTCACTGGTAAATGTAGATGAATTGATGCGATCCCATAAACAAATAATCTCTTTTTCTTGGGGGGAAACAGGTTCGGAAACGCCAACAGCAAGCAGTCGAATTCCGAATGCCCGCAGTACCTGGACGTGTGCTGCACCCTGCTGGAACCCAACCCAACCACTCCGAAGCCCGACACTTACCAGCCAAGATGTGGACAACGTAACCCAGAGGGCATCAACGCTCGCATTCTCGGCTTCGAGGTTGATCATCTTAACCCTTTCGTCAACTATATTCAAACTACCATGATTTCTCCTATCTCTGGTTTCTGAAGATCCCTGAATCGCACTTCTTTGGCCCTTATCTTTGGCCACCCTTACGGCTTTTGCAAGGAGAGGTCCACTAGTGATATCTTCATCTATGCTGCATATACAATGCTGCACTGTAACACTTGCCACTTCGAAGACTATTAACAGAGTGGGAAGATCCGTCTCCAAGCTTCTTCTGTCTTCCGGTTTCCCTTTCTCTCTGGTCAAGGTTCGTCTCGGTAACTGGAGATGAACCAACCTCTCCTTACTTCTCCAATAACACTAGTGCGTCTGTGGTTTATGTACACTCTCATAGCATCTCTTGTCAACTACGATTAAATATATTCATTTATACACAGATAAGTCAAATGTATATCAGCTTTCTGAAACATCTATATCTTCTCTCACTTGATCTGCGACTTATGAAAACTTCTTTAAGCTTAGATATGGATAAGTTTTTCCAGTGAAACAGAACCCTACATAATCTTCAACTTCTCTCGAGCCCAATTGCTTCAAATTTCCCTTCTTAAAGCACTGTCTAACATATCCATCGCCTCTGATGGCACTAACTGCACCATTTCTCATGTTAAACGTCATATACTTGGTACTGCCTTAACATCTACTCCACCCTGGAGAACCAAGTCACACAAATATCTCAATATGTCTGTAAATAACGTTTCTCTTCATTGCTTTAGTTCCAATATACAGATCACAGCTTTGTTCTGGTCTGGAGCCCAACTGCTACATGTAAAGAGGCTTTAACTGTACGACTTCACGCTGGAGACGCTCCTACGCTTGCAACTTGGGCCCCCCATAACTTGACCCACTTCCCCTGTGCTGTGTACTATGCCGTACCATCGGGAACAGATGATTGAGCCACTCGGGGAAAATCCTAAACGGCCGCTTTTACTTCCCACCCATGGAAAGCGGCGATACCCGAGGGGAGAAAGTCCAGGTTTCATACCACCCCCCCATCCCCCTCCTCCAATTGTCGCCATGCGGGAGGGAATCGGTCTGTGTTTGTGTGTCGATCGTCCGCAGCAATGATGGGAAAAGACAGGATGGTTTGTGCATCCGGAGGAAGTAGACGTGCTTTGGGTACTCTGGACTCTGGAGTGGACGGGGATACACGGTGCGTTAAGCACCTAGAATATGACATGTCCCGACAGTATAGGTGTCTTGGGATCTTGAATGCAAAAGAAAGCGATAGAACGATTTATCTTTAAGAATTCTTCCCTAAAGCGACCTAATCTTTCCCAGATATGCATATGGAAATACTATATGTATATACAAAGTGTGTGTGTGTGTGTGTGTGTGTGTGTGTGTGTCATACCATGCACTAGGCTGTGTTCCTTAATCGTATCTTTAGTACGTTTGCTGGAAACGTTCCCTCGCTTATGTTCGTTTGACATGTTTTACACAAGGTCGTTGGCTGTTCCAGACTTAACAGACACACAAAATCTTAACCTAGAGTGACGACAGCAAAGGCTATCATTAATGGCGTTACCGGAACCGGCAACGGTCCTCAGACTTTTCCAGACTTCAGAACCGGTAGTATTGGGAAAGAGACATCTTGTGCCACGCATTTCCATCAAGTCTTCAAGTACAGGTTTTCGGTCCTTACCCTGAAGGTGCTAACTAGGATATGCTGATATGGTATGGACATGTGGAGAGGACGAGTGATAGGAGACTGACAAAGAGGATCGATGTGTCAAGAGGCCAGGGAAGAACGGAGTTGGGGTTTCGGTGCATTACACATGACAGCTTGAGACTGACTGAGTGAGAACGAATGTGGCCTTTGTTGTCTTTTCTTAGCACTACCATGCGCGGTGTGTGTGTGTGTGTGTGTGTGTGTGTGTGTGTGTGCTACCTCGAGTGTGGCGGGGTGGCGACGAAAATGGATGAAGGCAGCAAGTATGAATATGTACATGTGTATATATGTATATGTCTGTGTATGTATACGTTGAAATGTATAAGTATGTATTTGTGCGTGAGTGGGCGTGTATGTATATACGTGTGTATGTGGGTAGATTGGGCCATTCTTTTATCTGTTTCCTTATGCTGCCTCACACAGGAGACAGCGACAAAGTATAATAAGTAACTAATAAATAAAATGAAATAATATATGGAAGCACATCTTAACACTATATGCCCCTTGCCACTTTTGTGGATCCAATAAAAAGATTCAAAAACCTTAAAAATAATGGCATAAGATAATGATACCAACTGTTAACCCCATAATTTGTTGAAAAGATGAGATGATTGTGGTGTGGAGCATCTGATACCATTTATTTTCCATGAATGTGAATATAAAAACAACAGAGTTTTTGAGGTTTTCTCATTAATGACTCAAAATATAGAAACTCTAATGCATCCAGGCACTGTTCAGAAAGATGCTGCTGCACTAGCACTGTTAAATAGTGCATTAATTACATTTAATATGCATAAAATGAATGTATCATCCCTGTTTCCTGTGCTAGAATGAAAGATAAACAAATAATTACAAAATTTTTAAATATATTTACAAATGTGAACATGCTGGGCAATTCTAGCTAACATAACAAAATACTGAACAGTATTCATCCTACACCATTACACTATAAAAAATACTTGTATTACGAAGGAATATTCTTGTTAGGATAAGCCAGGGTAGATAACACTTCAATCCATTCAATCCACTAGTCATTCTGCAAGATTAAAAAGTCTACTGAGAAGAGATCACCAAAGAATCTGCAAACTTCCTCTAGACACTTAATCAATTGTGATTTCACATATATATGCTATTCAGTTTCATTATAAAAGTGTAATGTAAGATACACAGCATACCTTAATATTCATTGCAACATAAAGCTTACTTCACTGATAAATAGTCATTAGATGTGAGGAAGTCTCATCAAATCTATCAAATTTTTATGAAGTACCATAAGATACAATGAATATCCAGAAAGATTTATTAATTTCATACAAAAAGGTAGAATCTATTTTCAAATTCATTTACTTGGCAAGACAGAGTATATGAATATAATTTCTCAAAGCATTAAACTTAACAGATTGGCAAGCATCAGATATTTCCTGGTTACATACACTATCACTGTCCAAAAAAATTAATAAACCAGGTTTAAGATTTGTAGCAGTTCATTCATTATCAAATAAAAGTAGACTTACATTCAACTTTGACACATGAAACCTGAATCATTCAAGCAATAGGAGTGGCTTCAAACCTGACTGTAAAAAAAAATATGTACAAATTCATTTAATTATTCTTAATCATCCCTGGACCATTTTCTATGAAAGAGTCCTGGTGTTACCTTTCTAAAGGCTCCTGCGTCCCAAGGTTGCACTAATTCCAGCTGCAGGGAAATGTACACTCCTACTGAGTAAAAAGCTCTTGGATGGGAATGTTCTCCTAATGATACAGCTTTGTGAAGGGTGATTTTTCACTCATGGTGTAACCTCGAGCAGGCAGTCGGATAACACCATATACATTATTATTTATCAGTATATCTAATCACTGTTTCCCACTTCAGCGAGGTAGTGCCAGGAAACAGATAGAGAATGGCCCATCCACTCACATACACATACAAATATACAGAAATGCCTGCACATGCACATATACATATCAACGTATACATACATATACATACTCAGACACACATATATACACATGCACACCCACTTCCCCCTATCCACCCTACCCCACAGGAAACAGCACCATCACCCCCTGCTTCAGTGAGGCGGTGCCAAGAAAACAGACAAAAAGGCCACACTCAGACTCTAGCTGTAATGTGCAATGCACCAAAACCACAGCTCCCTATCCACATCCAGGCCCCGCAGACCTTTCCATGGTTTACCCCAGACGCTTCACATGCCCTGGTTCAGTCCATTGATAGCACATACACCCCAGTATACTACATCATTCCAATTCAATCTATTCCTTGCACACCTCTCACCCTCTTGTATATTCAGGCCCTGATTGCTCAAAATTTTTCTCACCCCATCCTTACCCCTCCAGTTAGGTCTCCCACTTCTCATTGTTCCCTCCAACTCTGATACATATATCAACTTTGTCAATCTTTCCTCACCCTTTATCTCCATATGTCCACCCCATTTCAACACACCCTCCTCTGCTTTCTCAACCACACTCTTTTTATTTCCACACATCTCTCTAACCCTTTCATTACTCAATCAAACCACCTCATACCATATATTGTCCTCAAGCATTTTATTTCCAACACATCCACTCTCTTTCGTACAACCCTATCTGTAGCCCATGCCTCACAACACATAACATTGTTGGAATTACTATTCGTTCAAACGTACCCATTTTTGCTCTCTGAGATAATATTCTCTCCTTCCACACCTTCAACCTCCTCCCCCACCCTGTGACTCACTTCTGCTTCCATGGTTCCATTCGCTGCTATGTCCCCTCCCAGATAACTAAAACACTTCACTTCCTCCAGTTTTTCTCCATTCAAACTTAAATCCCCATGAACTTGTCCCTCAACCCTACTGAACCTAATACCCTTCCTCTTATTTACATTTACTCTCAACTTTCTCCTTTCGTACACTTTTAGTCTCAGTCACCAACTTCTGCAGTTTCTCACTCAAATTAGCCACTAGAGCTTTATCAACTGCAAACAACAGCACACTCACTTCCCAGGCCCTCTCATCCCCATCAGGGCATGCGAAACGTCTGAGGTAAACCATGGAAAAGCCTGTGGGGCCTGGATGTGGAAAGGGAGCTGTAGTTTCGGTGCATTACACATGACAGCTAGAGACTGAGAGTAAATGAATTTGGCCTCTTTTTTGTCTGTTATTCTGGTGCTACCCCACTGATGCATGGGGTAGTTATGCTGTTTCCTGTTAGGTGGGGTCGCGCTGGGAATGGATGAAGGCTAGCAAGTGTGAACATGTACACGTGTATACATGTATATGTGTGTAAATGGGTGTTTATGCGTATATGAGTGGATGGGCCATTCTTCGTCTGTTTCCTGGCATTACCTTGCTGATGCAGGAAATGGTGATCAAGTATAATAAATATAATATATATATATATATATATTATGACAGCCAGAAACTGAATGTGAACAAATGTGGCCTTTTTGTTAGCCATCATATGTAATGCATCAAAAACCACAGCCCTCTATCCCAACTTAACTCCACAAATCTTTCCATGGTTTCTCTCAGTTGCTTCATATTCCCTGGTTCAGTCCACTGACAGCACATTGCCCCATGTATACCATATTGCTCCAACTCACTCTACCCTGTGCATGTCTCTCACCCTTCATGTTCAGGCCATGACAACATAAAATCTTTTCCATTCCATACTCCCATCTCCATGCTGGCCTCCCCCTTCTCCTTGTCCCCTCCATTCCTGACATATAAATCCTTGTCTAAATCATTTCAGCACAGTCTTTCATCTCTTACAATCACACTCTTCTTTCTTATTTCCACATTTCTTTCTTACTCCTTTATCATTTATTCAATCAAACTACCAAACATCACACATTGTCCTCAAACACATCATTTCTAACACATCCACCAACCTCCACGCATTCACATCCATAGCCAATGCCTTGCATCCATACAACATCATTGGGACTACACTGTCTTCAGACACCCAATTTCGCTCTCCAAGGTATACTATTTCATTTTTCATACTTGATTGCCATTTCCCACATCAGCAAGGAAAGGTTGAAAGGCTGCATCAGCTCACATGTATTCTCAAGCTGTCGTGTGTAATATACTAATATCACAGCCCCATATTCACAACCAAGCCTCAAAGGCCTTTCCATGGTTTATGTCAGATGCTTCACATGCCCTGGTTCAGTCCATAAACAGAACATTAACCCTGGTATACCACATCATTCCAATTCATTCTATCTTGTGCATGCCTTTCACCCAACGGCATATTCAGGCCCCAATTGCTCAAAATCTTTTTCACTTCATCCTTTCATCTTCAACTTGGTCTCCTTATTTTTCTTCTATCCACTTCTGACACATATATCCTCTTTGTTTTATCTCTGGGGTAGAGGAGAAAGAATTCTACTTCTGTTTTCCCTGCTTGTCATAGGTGACTAGAGGGAGTCACCTATGAAGAAACCTCCCCCATTCTTGAATCTTGTATTATATGAGCAGGTAACCTCCCCCCTTCTAGAATCTTGTATTTTAAAGTCTAAAAGAGGGAATATGTATGTGTAGGTATTTTATATCTTTAGTTACTATACTGGATTGATGTTTCCTGCATTAGCAAGGTAGTGCCAGTAAACAGACAAAAAAGATCCATCCACTCTCTTACACATATATACATATTTCATATATACTTATCTGTTATACTTAATCGCCGTTTCCCGCAAAAGCAAGGCAGCGCAAGGAAACAGACGAGTAATGGCCCAACCCACCCACATAAACATGTATATACATAAATGACCACACACGCACATATACATGCACATACATTACAACAGATACATACAAATACATATATACACATGTACATATTCATACTTGCTGCTTTCATCCATTCCCGTCGCCAC
>JAUUDZ010006662.1:0-11734 GCA_032361705.1 Panulirus versicolor | reverse complement strand
ATCCCTGGGGATAGGGGAGAAAGAATACTTCCCACGTATTCCCTGCGTGTCGTAGAAGGTGACTAAAAGGGGAGGGAACGGAGGGTTTGGAAATTTTTCTCTCGTTTTTTTCTTTTTTAATTTTCCAAAAGAGTTACAGAGAAGGGGGCTGAGTGAGGATATTCTCTCAAAGGCTAAGGCCTCTGTTCTTAACGCTACTTCGCTAACGCAGGAAATGGCAAATAGGGTGAAAACAAAATACACACACACACATAAAGTGTGTGTGTGGTCTGGTTACGAATCACATACAAGCTAATAAGTTTAAAGATCTTTAATATCTCAAGATGTTTGGAGATATCCGGTTATATATATACCTAATAATTATCACAGATAATTGCATAGTAATGTAATAAAAGAGAATTCTGAAACAGAAAGACAAAAGGATCAAACTCGGACTGTTACCCTAGAGCTGAGGGGAAACGTATCGTTGTTTAGTGACAATGGTGTCACAAGGGATACTGCTAAATCTTCGCTAATTGTAGTCCACGAAGAGAGTCTCGCGAGACATTACTGTTCATATACAAGGATTGGACACAAGCGTTCATAGGTGACGCAAGAACATCAGCAATGGCTGTGATGCACCTAAGATATCAAATGTTTCGGAAAACAGACTTGATTTGTTAGATTTTTTCTTCCCGAAACATAGACTTATTTTCGTGGGTTTGACTACACACCCCAGTGCAATCGACACATCCAATTTGGGTAGAATCTTGGGGAAAGAAAATTGATAACGCAATACAAACATGCAGTAAAATACCCTGAGCCAGAAACTCAAGTCTCTAACTTGACAAGTGAACTCAACTGAGAAGGGACGCAGTAAGAATCAGGTAAGCCCAGATTTGTTGAGTAGGAAGCTATTACTTAGTTAAATGAGCAGACCTAAAAGAAAGAAGGAAGCCACAATGAAATCAATTTTAGCCCAACATTATCTAAAACAGGAATCAGGGGACTATGAAAGGTTAGAGACGGGGGAGATTTAACAGAATATTTAGTTCTCATTCTAAAAGTTTTAAGTTACCAAGAAGTGAGTTGATTACATAAATCTAACGTGCAAAATACCAGAATTATTACATAATAAGAGTCACAGAGAGAGCAGAAAGATTCCTCATGGGTTAGGAAATGAATTCAAGATGATTGGGGCGTTTTGGCCCACATTGTATCGACTATTA
The DNA here is from genome assembly GCA_032361705.1 of Panulirus versicolor. Classification (NCBI taxonomy): domain Eukaryota; kingdom Metazoa; phylum Arthropoda; class Malacostraca; order Decapoda; family Palinuridae; genus Panulirus; species Panulirus versicolor. Next base: position 10,526 of record JAUUDZ010006662.1, on the reverse strand, counting down.
TATAACGAAATAGAATGATTGGAAGACACAATCTTTAAGAGGTATTAAACATACCCCTTTAAGGTCACTGTTGATTGTTAACAACGGCTCAAAATGTTCACTTCATATAGCATTTATCTTTCTGAAATACGTAAAATTGTATTCCAGAAAATGATAGGATTCTTATAAATTTGACTTCGAATTACCTGATCAAATTAAACTGGGTCCTATCTAATATCACATCTCACAGCTGCACACAATTTCTGGGTCTGATAATTTCCTTCTTACGTCTATCGTAAGATCTTATGATGTTAATCGAATTATCCAATCTGCAAATTTTGAAAGGTCATCCGACTGTGGTCCATTTCCTCAATAGATATGAAAATGTTTATTCTCTTTTGTAGTGTTAATATGGGTTGGCTGCGCAGTATATGGGTGGCCTGAAAATTGGCCCTAACAAGATTCATCATTAACCGTCATCAATTAATACATGACCACTGAGTTGATTAATAAGATAAAGACCTGAAAATTGGCCTACACTAACAAAATTCAACATAAACCGTTAACAATTAAAACATGATCACCGAGTTACTTAATAAAATAAATGACACGAAAATTGGCCCTAACTAACAAGATTCAACACTAACCAATATCAGTTAATACAAGATCCCTAAGTTATTAAATAAGATGAATGTTACTAACCTTTCCCCATCCAGCGGGTGCGAGGCTAGGCCAATCATCAGTTACGGGGACAAGTCATCAATCGTGGGTGACGAGATTTTCAAGGATATCCATTGCTTTTGCAATGATTTTTTCAAGCCATTGCATTATCTTCAGGTAGCGTGTATTTGTTTTTGTTCGGGTAATCATCCCCAAGGCACAGGTGGGTCTCACAGTTCACACTGACCTGTGCCATTTTTTTTTCTAACTCGGTTGAGTTCACAGATATTCATTTCATATTTATTGACATAAACATCATTTTCTGTCTCCCGAAAGTATTTCATTATATTTTTGATACACTTTTCTCATTTCATTTGTAGTTTTGTTGAAAATAAGCCATTTCCACTATAATCTTTACGTAATTCCTTTATAGCATTTATACACTAAACTTCAGGGAAACTTGAGTATATAAAAAAATTATCATATAAGCGTTCTGTTTTTGATAGTTCACTTGTGTTTCAACACTTGAGAAAAAAAAAAAAAGATACGGTTGTACGGCACTGTACATGTATTCGTCCAAATGCCACCAAAGCCCGGGATAAACTGAGATACTGGCTGGGTGGTTCTCGTGGATGGGCAGAGTCCGTGAGCAAGGGGTCATGGCCGGTAGTTTTACCATCGGGTCAGATTGACTGGTAACGGCCTAATATCGTATGTCTCGATATTTGTTTTAGTGAAATTAATAGCTTTTGAACCTTATTAATACGTGGTGATCATTTTGCTATTGATTATAACAACTGAGTAAGGTTTTTGTATATGGATACCCGCGGACGCAAACTAGTGGGCGGAGCTAATTTTGTTTCCCTATGGCCACCGAGTGGCGGGAATATTGCATGCTGGGTCTCCTGACGTCACGGTGACGGCGCGTAGTGGCGGGAATATTGCATGCTGGGTCTCCTGACGTCACGGTGACGACGCGTAGTGGCGGGAATATTGCATGCTGGGTCTTCTGACGTCACGGTGACGATACGTAGTGGCGGGAACTTTACATGCTAGGCCTGGTGACGTCACGATGACGTTAGGAATACCGGCGCGCCTTGGAGGGTACTTACCGATGATCCAGATCAGCGGGGAATCGTTAGTTTCCTTCCCTGAGTACAATGACTTCAAATCCAGTAGTAGTAGTAGTGAGGATCAGCCTGTCCTGCCTGCTTGATGAGGGGGCCGTATTTCCTGCACATGATCGTTTGATTGGTGTCAGGTTGGGACGTCACGTCCAGAAACCACGTTATCTTATCACCATCAGACAACTTAGTCCTTAGGAAAGTTTAAGTTTCTACCTTGTAGTCCTAGAGCAGTGGTGGTGTTATTGGTGGGCAAGTCTTTGTTATGACCGGGACGGCTAGTACTTTCCACTGTGGCACTCACGGTTGACCCCGTGGTGGCCTTGGCTTGTTTCTTAGCACACTGGATAGCACGTTTTCTGACACTTCTTGTATGATATACAGTCCATTCTTGATTTGTATCGTCATCCTGGTCACAGGATTCACTCTTTATTTGTTCCAAGTCATTGGGGTTCTGCAATTGATCGGTTTCATCATCGCCAGAGGCCATGCTGGAGTTTGAGTGAGGGTCAGACATGACCTCTCACGACCGTGGGTCTGGTCAAACTGAATAAACAGTGAATCTAGTTACCAGGATGACGATACAAATTGGCCTTCCTACTCTGTACATTCTACCTACAGGGACACGTCCGTGAGGAAGTGCTTACCTATAGATATCTAAGATTACATGTAGGACACCAGCCTGAGGCTTGCTGTATGGAGCTAGAACACATAAAAAACAGCTGTGTGTAGCGTTTAGCCCTAAACAGCTAAATCAAATTGAGACTATACAGAATGAGGCTATGAGGATTATCCTTGGCTGTACTGGTAATGTCAAGCTTCATGCCTTAAGGCTTGAACTGGGTCTACCTCCCGTCATGGACAGGATCACTCAAATGGCTTTGACTCATTTCCTTAGAATGTTTAGATTACCCAACAACAGAGAGGTAATCACACCTCACCAGAGATCAGATAGACTGTGATGCTCACCTCTCCGTTTGGCATATCTCCAAAATCCTGGGCACGAGACTGCAGACAGGATACACACAACGAGTCATTGCACTATGAAAGAAGCTGGGTGAGTATTTTAGCAGTCCTCGCTAACGTGTGGGCTTCTGGCATTCTGTCCAAATCATACAATCTCACCTTGTCACATGTAACACAACAACATGTGTAACTCATGCAGCTCATTCTTCGCAACTCTAGATTTTCCTGCTTTAAGCACTATGCACTAGCCCCATCTTTTAGCAAAACGGTCGGAGTAGAAGATAGAAGTAGTATGTAAGGAACATTTATGCACGAGCTTTAGGTAGAAGTAGTAGGTCGGAGCATTAGATAAAAGTTGGGAACATTAGGTAGGAGCCTCTGCAAACACTGCGCTAGACTGGCTCTCTGCCAGTGGCCTGTTAAGGATGAGGCACTAAAGGCTAAAAAGCAGCACTGGAGTTCTTTAGTTATGGACACTTGCTGTGACCATTCCCTTTCAGAGAGTTCCAATTGGAGATATACATAGTTAGATGCAAGGGATTAAATCTTAGTGGAAGGGGATCTGATCAAAATGGTGGATGGTGCTTCAATTACTGGTGTAATTGAGAGGGCATTGTGTGCCTGGTGTGAATGAAAATTGGGAAAAGTTTGTTGAGCTGTGTGCTAAAAATGGTAATAAGGAATACATAACTTAAAAAAGGTGCATACATGGTTATATTGGTTTGGTGATCAAGCATCATTGGATCTCTTGCATGTGCTGGAATGTCTAATCGTTTCTTGGTAGAGCTTGGTAGAGGTGAATCTGAAAATTTGAGGTGGGTTTAGTAAAAGAGGCAATGACATGCATTTGAAAGAAGTAATTGTGCAAGCTTGGAAAAGTGGCCATGTAAGGTTACCAAGAGAGACTTAGTGAAGAATATCATATGGTGGAATCAAATGAAACTAGGGAAATGGAGGAGTGAAAAGTATTTGGGTAATCTGCGCTTAAATGAAGTGAGTGGCACGTGGACATATGAAAGAAAATACTGAGTGGTATGATGGGAAGTTAAGTCACTAGTCAAAGAAAAAAAGGTTTATGGTCAGTATCTGCAGGAATGGAAATTGAGCTACTGAGAGTAGCACATGAGACAGTAGCAGGAGGTCAAGAAGAAGCTGTGAAAACTGGAAGAGCAAATGAGTACCTATTACAAGATGTGCAGTGACGGTGGGGCTAACACATGGCGCTCACCACACAATTTGCTTATTGAATAATACTGTTTCAACCACCATTCTTTCACACCCCACATATCTTGTTTTTGTATTATACTTTTTCTTGGCAGCTAGTCTAGCATAATCAAATGTCTATTCAAGGTTCACCTGGTAACATCTTCAACAGAGTCTGGTATGCTTTTGAATATTTATGTAGTCACTCCATACGTATTTTTCTATTTTTTCTTGTGGTAATGTAGTGTTCCAGCTTCTCCTATGGGCATTCATATATTTTGCTGGTACCTTCATATTTTCATGAATTTCACTTGATATGATGATTCTGTATCTACCTTTCTGAATTGCTTTCATACTTAGGATGGTGTTCTTCATGTGTTGTTTGTTGCCATGCCTATATTATTATAAATCTTTGGCTGACTCTTTCTAGACTATGAAGTTCACATTCTTTCAGTCTTTCATTTTAGGTTGTATACTCTAGTCCATTAACTTTACTTGTAAAGTGTTTTTGTACTCTAAACTTAATCTCCTTAACTGGCAGCCACAACAGCACTATTCACTTTTTACTTCTTATAATGTACATGTTAATCATTTTTATCATTGATTTTTTCTTGTTGCAAAAGTTCTTAGGATCATACCACTCATCAGTTGACTTGAGAGCTTTTCTATCAGTCTATTCCCTAAATACAAGTTTTCATTTATAATGATTCCCAGAACCTTGATGTTAATATCATTGTTTCTTTTCCTGTAGGGCCTTTACATGAAGGAACTGAATGAGTGTTAACTGCATGAACTTCAGAGAAAATAAGTTGTGGAAGGAGGTGAATCCAACTGTGTTAGGACACGAGAACAAACTGGGAAAATGGTGAGGAGAGAAGAAGGGAAAGTAATAACAAGTAAAGGAGATGTGATGAGATGGGATGAGTATTTTAAAGGAATGATGAATGTGTTAGATGATGGTAGGCAGACATTATTTGTTTGGGATGAGATAATATATGGAGTGAGAGAATCAAAGCAAATTGTATAGTAAGATGATGTAGCAGAGCAACAGGAGTGGATGGGAATGCAGTTGAACTTCTCTTGAGAGTGACAGCATTGTTGACTGTACAAGCTCTTTAACAATAATATACATGGCAGGGTTGACAGGGATACCTTGTGGCCAGTGAAGTGGAGTAGTAAAATGAAAAGTTATGAAATGCAGTGAGAAGTTTTTCCTAACACAGTAAGGGAAGCATGCAAATACAAATACAAATACTGCATGGTTTCCAGTTAAGGTGTTTCTGCCTCAAGGATGTAAAATGTCATTATGGATTTTTGATCTGTTTACAGAGAGGGTAGTGAGGGAAGCATATGAAAGGGTTTTGTAATGAGTGGCTATAAAGTGTGCTGCTAGTGAGAGGACATGGGAGGTGAATAAAATGGTGGGTGTGAATGATATGGATCTGGTGGCATTCTCCGGTGAGAAACTCCAGGGTTTGGAGGCATGTATAAAAGAAGAGAGTTGAGAGTACTCGTGATCAAATATAAGATAATATGCTGCATACAGGAGGTGATGTAAAATGTCTGGAGCGTAACTTTAAATGGGAAGGACCTGGAAAAAAAGTGGACTTCTTCAGGGTACCTGGGAGTAAATGCAGAAAAGGACCATAGGGAGGAAGAGAGGGATAAGATTCAAGGTATGTTAAGGAGCATGCACATGGAGAGGTCATTGTGAAAGCTGTTGTATGGGTACCTTGAACACAAAAGAAAAGAAGAGGGAGGATATGGTGGAAATGAAATGCCTTACAGTGATATGTGGTATGAAAGTGAGTTGATTATGTAAAGAATGGGGATGTTAGTACCAAAAAGAGGTGTGGTAGTGTGTTGGTAAGTGTAGTCTGATTCTGAGAAATGACTAGTGTGTGCTGCAGTGGTTCAGGCAAACTGAGAAAGAGTAAAGAAATGTTAAGTGGATCTGTGTCAGAAGTGATGGGAACGAGGGGAAGAGGGAGATGAGAAGATGAAAGGATGGGGTAATGTGGGCTTTGGGATACTGGGGGTCTGAGTATTCAGGAGGATGAGAAACATGCATTGGAGAGAATGAAAGGGACTGATGTTGTATATGGGGAAGCACTGTCAGAGGATTGACCTTTGCTGTGGATGGTAGGTTCTGATTTTAGTTCATCATACATGACAGCTAGATATTGGATATGTGCAAATGAGGCCATGAGGCCATTATTCATTTGTTCCAGACACTCCCTCACTTAGGCAGGAAAGGCAATTTGTATATAAAAAAGAGTATCCTGTAAAACTATAATTCACACAATATTTTCATACAAGGTGTTCTACAGTATTTTTTTTCTTTTTACTAGAAATCATCATATAATTTACCTAAATGTATAATTATTGTACTTGGTGACATAAAATATTCATAGCTGTACCGTGTTTTCTCTAAAATTAAGTCTCTCAACGAACATATAACAATGAAAGTAGGTATTACTATTAGGGCCAAAGTTACTACCATTATAAAATTGTGAAACAGCAGACATATTCTTTCACAACAGTTCTTTTTAGAAAACAATTCCTAAAATGATGATATACTGAATAGAATAGTGTATACTGTGGTTTTAATACAGACTGTTTTAACAGAAGAATGATGTATCATACAGTATAGGATAGTTCATACTGTGGTTATATTACAGACTCTTGTTTTAACAGAAGAATGATGTATCATACTGTATAGGAGAGTTCATACTGTGGTTATAATACAGACTCTTGTTTTAACTGAAGACAACAAATTACAGTAAATAACAAAAAAATATAATACATCAACTAGGTCAAATATCTTTCATATTTTTCAACATAGTAAAATTCTGAGCTAAACTGCTTTTTGTTAGTTTTAGCAAGTTTTCTTTGAATTTCCTACACTGATATGTTGCAGTTAATTCTATGATGTATTAAATTCTATTGCAGTATGCTCCAAAATGTTTCAACAGTATATGGTAGAGAAAAATTACACCACTTCTATATCGTAAATTCATTATAATAATGACTGAATGGTGTACCTATTACATACTAAAAATAAAATGTCTGAGTTGGGTTACCCATTTGTGTTCTAAGTGGGTATAAGATGACAGACTAGTAAGCTAGTTGGACAGTCTGTTAAGACTAAGAGGAACAGTAACACCACTCTCTTATGCTAAGGAAGCAGAGATGATTGGCTAGTTAATACATTTGGCAGTGGTGTGCCCAGCAGTAAGGGGTCAAAGAGGCACGTCAGTCTTCAGCGTCACTATCACAAGCATGAGACACTGACAATGTTTTTTTTTTTTCATCTCATCAATCACTGTAAATTTTCCATAATCATATGTTATTTATAATCCTGCAGCATATACAGTATCCAGACTTCACCTTAGTATTTTCATTTTTTCAGCACTTTATGAAGGACAGATCAAAGCTAACCCACCCATCTCTAAACTGTATCATTATTCTGGCTTTGAGCACTCTTTGTCCATAAGAGCTTCCACCAACTCACATCGTCACTTTGAAATCATTCTTCTTCTTCGCCCTCCTATGAAGAGAAAATCCAAATCTAAACACTGCAGTCTTTACAACAGATTTGATTTCTTGAGACATTCTTACATAAAATATGTTTGCTTACTAGAAAATTTTTTTTCTTGACACTTTTAAACTAGATGCTGATAGCTGCAAGTTCACACAGCAGACTGATTAACCTTAAGTTTGTGTTTGATGTGAAAGATGAATAACAGTTTTTGTCACAAGAAATCTGTCACAGGGTTATTAGAATATATTCTCTGCTGTCACTATGCTTATGGATGTTACTAGGTGGTCATACTAACTGTAGAGGACAGCATCCTTTATATCAATGACCCATATGAATGCTTCCATAACGAAGGAAAGGCAAGCGTTGTTGTCCTCAATAAGTCTTCTCAAAGCCTCCAGGTAGTAATTAAGACTGCAACAGCTAAGATCATTCCTTACTCTGAGAGCCACAAGGAATGATTTTAGTCCTTCACTTTAAGTTTATGGTTTCTTCTTTTATGCAATGAAGTACTTCTTGGAATAAGAGGAAATCCTTTGCTTTTTTGCAATGGACGATGCTATGGTATGCTTAAACAGGCAGTTTCCAGGTGTTTCTGAAAAATATATCATAAATCACTCCAATGAAGACAATCACTATATGAAAAACTAACACAGAAAATTTAGCATAAAATTGTCTGAAAGCACATTAAATTCAACTTCAAGGTATAAGAATACCATGTGTACCACTGATATCTTTAGCTAAGCAAATAATACATAATACACATTTACTAAAACTTCTCTTTACTGAAACACTTTCACAGTCAAAATGGATTTAGAAACAATGTATTTCTGATATCATTAAATTTTTTCAATCCACAAATTTATATCTTTGGAAAATCTGAAACATGCCCACTCATCTGGGGATATTTTCTTGAAAGATTTTATATCTTTGTGCGTAATGGTAAAGGTCTCAATAATCCAAAACATCTTGGGTCATACAGATTTTCATCTGCTAAAAAAAAGAGAGATGATCTTGTTCACAAAGCAGTTTTGCACATAAAAGCACTGAGAACAACTAAAGATCTAGTTTGAGCATGGTATATTGCCAGAGGACAGGAGGTACAGCTTGACCAAGCGACCCACAATACATACTGTGATTGGCTGCCTCTCTCCTCTGGATCTGAGATCTACCTCTCTCCTCTGGATCTGAGATGTCTCTCCTCTCTTACTTAAGCCAATATCAGTGCGTCACTGGTGCCTTAGTGATTCTTACCTTATGTAACATGGTGACTACTTAAATGTTTTTGTAATAATTAGCATACCTAGTATATGTGAGCTAGGGTTAAAGCCTCCAACCAGCTTTTGATGAGCAAAGGCATGAACAAACATTCATATTTGATGTGGAAATTTTTTTGGATAATTTGAAAAGGCATGTTTTCTGTGAAACTGCTGCAGGAAAAATATGGTGAAGAACAAATGCCAATATATGGTGCGAAATACATATTACTCTAGAGGTCCCTTGGTAAACCTTGGAGGGAGTTTTGAGTGATGAGGACTAAGCAGCACAGCCACCTCATTTGAGGTAAAATGTTTGCCCTCAAGTCTGTATCTATTACTATAAGAGAAATCAGACATGTTAAGTCTTAAGTAACTTGATACATCAATATTATCACAGCCTCTTAACCTTTTCTTTTACAAGCAAAATGAATTTCGAATTGTTTAATCTGTTCACAAAGGATTTCTTTCACTGCATTTTCTCCATTCTGTCTGTATCTTTTTAATATTTTTTCATGTAGGGTGATGAAAACTGAACACAATAATCAAGATGGGGATGAACCAATGAACTATTATGAGTAAGGATTATTTCCCTAGACGTGAATTTGAAAGCCCTACCTATGAATCTAAAAATTTGTTGGCTTTTTTCACTTCTTACTTTATTTCAGGTCTCTAGAGATTATCACACCCAAGTCTTTTTCCTCATTTCCCTTTTGCAGTCTAAAGGAATTCATATTGTAACATGCCCTTTCATTTTTGCTAGTGATACATAAAACTTTGCACTTACCAATGATAAAATTCATTTGCCACCTATGAGCCCAGTCCATCACTTTGCTTGTCAGTTTGAAACAGTAGATGTTCATTTCCTAGATTTATTTCCCAACTTTGTATCATCAGCAAATTCTGATATTCTGCAATGCAGCCCATCATCTATATCATTAATCTATATATGAGGAAGAAAACTGATCCCAAGTATGATCCTTGTGGCACTCCACTTATATTTAATTAGAATATGGTGAAAGGTATGTGAGCTTCAAAAAGAGGCTTGTGTAAAGAGATGCCACAAAAGAGTGGGTGCAGAATGGTAAAAGGTGAGAGTAAATGATGAGTAGGAAGTATTTAGGTAAGCAGTGCTAACAAATGTGAGGGCAGTGTGTGACATGCAGAAGTTGGGGTGTAGGAATGTGAGAAAGGGTGGTGAGTGTTTGGATGATGAAGTTAAGTTTTTACTGAAAGATCAAAGAGCATTACTTACAATCAAGTAGTTGGGAGATTTACAATAGAAGGATCAAAGAGCATTACCTACAATCAAATTGGAAGATTTACAACAGAAAACATTAAGAAATAAAAAGAAAGTTGCCAAGAATGAAAAGGAGAGCAAGTGAGAATGGGTCGAGTAAATATCAACACATTTCAGGGCATGTGAAGTGTTTGGGATAAAACACGGAAAGGTCTGTGGGGCCTGGATGCAGATGGGGAGCTGTGGTTTCGGTGCATTACACATGACAGCTAGAGACTGAATGTAAACGAATGTCGCCTTTTTTTGTCTGTTTTCCTGGTGCTACCTTGCTGAAGCAGGGGTTAGCAATGCTGTTTTCTGAGGGGCGGGGTAGTGACAGGAATGGATGAAGGCAAGCAAGTATGAATATATGTATATGTCCGTGTGTATGTATGAATATGTATGTATATGTATATGTATGTATATGGGCGTTTATGTACATATAAAAGAAAGAGGCAGGAGGTCAAGAGAAAGGTGCAAGAGGTGAAAAAGAGGGCAAATGAGAGTTGGGGTGAGAG
>JAUUDZ010006650.1:0-22818 GCA_032361705.1 Panulirus versicolor | reverse complement strand
GAGAGAGAGAGTGCGTTTATTTTTGTGACAACGCTTGTATGTACGTTTATAACTAGTTTGCATGCGCTTTGCGGGCATATTTGTGCTTGCGTGTGCGCATTTCCCTTTCAACAAGTGTGATCTCCTGCTTATGGCTTGCTGTTCAGTGGTGTTGGTATGTGTTCTTGCTCAGGCGTGTTTAGTGGTTGTATATGTGTGTGTTTTGCGGGTGGTTTTTGCGTGCGCGTGTGTGTGTACATTTTCCTGCCTGTGTGCGTGTTTCTGGCTTCATGCTTGTGTTAGTGTACTTGTTTATGCGTATTAGTGGCTGTGTATACATGTATGCGTCTGTTTGTGTATGTACTTGTTCGAGGTGTATTCTCTTTGCACTGATCAGGGGGTTGGGTGCGTACGCTCACATTTGTTTACTTGCACTGCTTCTCTCTCTCTCTCTCTCTCTCTCTCTCTCTCTCTCTCTCTCTCTCTCTCTCTCTCTCTTTGTAGTCGTTTTATCCTGTGCGTCTCTCTGTCGTGTGTACACTGACTGACGGAACATAGTCAGATGGAACAGCACTGGGGCGCTTCGTTTCACACGTGGTTACAGAGCTTTTGTACATCTTTGATACGAGATGTGTGCATAGAGTGCTCGTTACGTGTGTCTCGACCCCGTTTCGTAGGCTGGAATTCTCTTTCAAGTCATGTGCTGATGACCCTGCGAAACTCTCCGTCGCTCCCGCATCGTCATCGCGTGCTTACGTCGTGCGGCCCCGCGCCGACAGTGTCGCAGTTGATGCGACCACAGTGCTAGGGCCTGGGGGGAGCAGATGATGAACACGCTTGGATGCGAGGCTTGAGTTGTAAGCTTTCGCAGGCGTGCCACGTGGTGTTCATGTAGCTGATCGGCCTCAGTCGGAGGGAGGGAGGGGGAGAGAGAGAGAGAGAGAGAGAGAGAGAGAGAGAGAGAGAGAGAGAAAGAAGGCTGGGATCTCCCAGTAGCCGATAGGAGATTGCAGCTTTGCCCGTGGCCACAACGCCGTGATGATAAGCCCGATAAGGAAAGTGGTGTGTGTGTGTGTGTGTGTGTGTGTTCAGCCGAAGCCTATACTCCAAGGCTTGTGTTGGGGGGGGGGGGGAGGGCGGTAGAGTTTGCCTTAGATTGTCGAGGAGTGAAGATGTGTACAACCCTGCCCATGGGTACGATGGCAGTGGCCGTCAACGTAACGTTACGACACTCGGTGGGCACGACGGCACAACCCTCGGGTATTATGGTGATGGTGTGACCCCCACCCACCCCACCTTGACCTGAGGGGCTAATGAGGTGGCGGTGGTTTGGGGGTCTCATAGTTGCGGTTACGTTGTATTGACGAGAGCCTTCCACGCTTGAATATGATCACGTCAGGTGTCGTAGCCGGCTGGTGAAGCAGATGGCCATCATTTGAGTAATGGCTGTGGCGCGTTGGTAGGGTACACACCCAGGGAAATCGGTCACCTTCACGGATGTGTACGATGGGTTTCAAAATGAACGTCGCGACACTCCAGTTGTCTCTGTAGGGTCGGTAAGCGTCAGTCAGTGCGATGCGCATTCAAAACAGTTTGAAAGGCGCTGTGCACTGCATTAAGTACTTCGTCTAAAAACACATTGAGAAATCTGATCGTATATGTAAGGCATGGCCACCGATATAAGGCAAGACCCAAGAGCATTTGTCAATATCCGTCGTCCTTTGTGTCATATTGTTTAACATAAAAATGTAAAGATTTTTTTTTGGAGGGGTGGGTGGGATGTGTGAGTGTACACGCGCGTTTGTACTGACGTGGCATATGGCGCGTTGGTAGGTTAATTCGCGTTGGTATTCAGCACTGACCTGACTGGTGCGTTGTTAGGCGCTCGCGCATTGGTGCTGGCTTGACCTGTAGTGCGTTAGCGGTCGTTTCCAGGGTTTATGAACTTGGTTTACGAAGGATGTGATCAACGATGATTAAGTCATTGTCGATTGCTGTGATTACTCCTCCGTGGTTATTAGTGCCGAGATGAGGTTTTAATGATCGTGTGGTGATTAACCTTTATTGAATCATATGCGAAGATGAGCCTCTTCTTATTGGTCTGTGGTGATTAGCCAGTGGTGATTAGTGTGCGATGATTGGTCCGTAGTGAATACTCTGATGATTGGTTTGTTCACATTATTCTGTGATGATTAGTCTGCAGGGACTAGTCTGCGTGTATGATTGGTCCGTGGTGATTATTTGAGATGATTAATCGTCGTCGTTTATGACCCTATGGTTAGGCGAGGTGTTTTCCCTGGTCAATCGTGGCGTAGTGCGCGCCGGGTTCTGCCTAGAAGAAATCGTGTTTAACAAAATTTTCGTTTTACGTGGAAGTTTGTGTTTATCGTAGGTTTTGTATAAAGTTGAGGCACCTAAGTGTGTGTGTGTGTGTGTGTGTGTGTGTGTGTGTGTGTGTGTAATAGCTGCTGTAAGCAAGTGTCTCGAGAACGCTGGTGAGGTTGAGGGGCTGCTACAGGCAAGTGCTGAGGAACTTTGGTTGGTGTGTGTGTGTGTGCCATGACTGCTACAAGAAAGGGCTTGAGAATGCTAGTGACTGTGATGGAGTGATTGTTAAAGTACGATAATTTGTCACCGCTGATACGATATAGGTTCTTTATCGCTATTAACAGCTTTATCAATGCTCAAAATTATTTTCTTTGCAGAATGTACAGATAAAGTATTATATTTTCATATACGAACTTTTTAAGTGTTTTAAAGTGTTAAGCTAAAGAAAAAGAAAATATAAAGTTAGTGCTCACTATGAAAAGTGAGAGGAGTGATAGTGACGTCTGCAACACGTGAATAGTGACTTTCTGATAATGATAAGATGGAGAGTGACTATGACCCCTTGGTGAGGACCTTGCCTCCTGCCGGCGAGCCTGACGACCTAGTGCCGTGGTGTGCCGACGGTGACCACGGCAGGTGCAAGGCATTCCTGGCCCACGTCATCAGCGTGGATGACGACGAGGAGGACGAGGAAAGCGGCGAGGAGGGCCCAGACGGCAGGGACCCCCAACCTCTTGGGGAGCGTCCCACTCTCTTCATCACAGAAAACGGGATCGGCGCCGCTGACCCGTTCGAAGGACAGACGGAACTATCTTTCGCCAACCGCCCCCTTGGATTGTGTGGAGGCGAATATTTTGACCCCGACCTGGTGAATGAAGACGGTGTGAGGAGTGTGGTGGTGTCTGGGCTGTGTGGTGAGGCCGGGAGTAACCATGACATAACCGATAGTGACGTTGACGCCGACACGCTGAGCGTATCACCCGTGGAAGACGACCAGTGCTACACCCTCAGAGGTAACCTGACGCTGGTGAGCTCGGAACTTGGAGAGAGTCTGACACATCCATCGTCAGCCAACGAGGCTTATGAGTCTCCCCGGGCTTGGGCTCTGTCGGCCGGACCGTGCCAGGGCACGGCCGCCGGACGCTCCGCTGGAGGAGATGAAGTAAGACGAAAGGTTGACTTTATGGGTCACGACGTTTTGGATGTCCACGACAGGTGCGTGACCCGCGATGTCGCCGAAGCCCCGTGGTTTATCTCGAAGGCCTTTTCTGCGGTGAAAAGCTCTGACGAGGTTAGCTATAGCGTGGAGACGGGCGCCCAGGACTCCTTCCCCGTCTGCCTGGCGGAACCCGACCCGAGATCACCATCCCCTGGAAGTCCCTGGAGAGGAGGGTCTTGCGATCTAGAAGAGGACGATGAGAGAACCGGAGGTCTTGACGATGTGGGTCGCAGTTGCCTCGTCAGCATCCCCTTTATGGAGGCCACGACTTCCCGAGAAGCCGCTGACGTGGTCCTCGAAGGCCTCGGAGCAAGGGACACCCCGGAGGAGGCGACGCCACAGGGAATGATACAGCAAGAGCCTTGCCGTGTCCCTAGCTCATCAGTCTCAACGACTGACACTGTTATGACGCCTGAGGGAGAGGAGATCGTAATTGAGTTAGAATTAGAAGAGCTCGAGGCTGCAGTAGATGTGCTGGGTGTAAAGGAGGACGAGACGCGTGAGGACGAGGTGGAGGAAGACTTGAATCAAGAGACCGCAAGAGAAAACGATGAGGTCAGCAGTGCGCTTGAGGAGGGACGACAAAATGATACAGCGGTAGATAGCAGGGAAGATTATGAGGAAGGTGAGGCCAGCAGTGAGGTCCAAGACCAGGAAGGTGAAGACGGGAGTGAAGCTCAAGATCAGGAAGGTGAAGACAGCAGTGAAGTCCAAGACCTGAAAGGTGAGGACAGCAGTGAGCTCAAAGACCAGGAAGGGGAGGACAGCATTGAAGTCAAAGACCAGGAAGGTGAGGACAGCAGTGAGCTCAAAGACCAGGAAGGTGAGGACAGTAGTGAAGTCCAAGACCAGGAAGGTGAAGACAGCAGTGAAGTCCTTGACCTGAAAGGTGAGGACAGCAGTGAAGTCCAAGACCAGGAAGGTGAAGACAGCAGTGAGGTCCAAGACCTGAAAGTTGAAGACAGCATTGAAGTCCAAGTCCAGAAAGGTGAGGACAGCAGTAAAGTCCAAGACCAGGAAGGTGAGGACAGCAGTGAGCTCAAAGACCACGAAGGTAAGGACATTAGTGAAGTCCAGGACCAGAAAGATGAGGACAGGAGTGAGTTTCAAGACCAGGAAGGTGAGGATATAAGTGAAGTCCAAGACCAAAAAGTTGGGGACAGTAGTGAGGTCCACGACCAGGAAGGTGATGACAACAGCGAGGTTCAAGACCAGGATAGTGAGGACAGTAGTTTGATCCAAGACCAGGAACGTGAGGACAGTACTGAGGTTCAAGACCAGGAAAGTGAGGACAACATTGTAATCCAGCAGCAGGAATGCGAGGACAATAGTGCGATTCAAGACCAGGAAGGCGAGGGCAATAATGAGGTTCAAGACCAGGAAGGTGAAGAAAACGGTGAGGTCCAAGACCAGGAAGGTGAGGACAACACTGAGGTCCAAGACCAGGAGGGTGAGGAAAGCAGTGAAGTCCAAGACCAGGAAGGTGAGGACAACACTGAGGTCCAAGACCAGGAGGGTGAGGAAAGCAGTGAAGTCCAAGACCGGGAAGGTGAGGACAATGCTGAGGTCCAAGACCAGGAGGGTGAGGACAGCAGTGAGGTCCAAGACCAGGAAGGTGAGGCCATCAGTGAGGTCCAAGACCAGGAAGGTGAAGACAGCAGTGAGGTCCAAGACCAGGAAGGTGAGGACAGCAGTGAGGTCCAAGACCAGGAAGGTGAGGACAGCAGTGAGGTCCAAAACCAGGAAGGTGAGGACAGCAGTGAGGTCCAAAACCAGGAATGTGAGAACAGCAGTGAAGTCCAAGACCAGGAAGGTGAGGACAGCAGTGAAGTCCAAGACCAGGAAGATGAGGATAACGCTGAGGTCCAAGACCAGGAGGGTGAGGAAAACGCTGAGGTCCAAGACCAGGAAGGAGAGGACAGCAGACCAGACCAGGAATGTGTGAGGAGCGACGAGGAAGACGTCGAAGCAACGAGGGAAAGAAATGAACCTCTAGAAGTTGAGAACGAGGAGGGAATGAATGAAGGAACACGGAAAGAACTGAATGAACCAGTAGACGACAGTGTGAATGGGGAAGGTGAGGTAGAGGTTTTGGAAATGAACGTTGAAGATGAGTCGGATACAGATTGTACAGTGTACACGACAGACGTCTTCCTCCATACGAAATTAAGCTCTGAAGTTACTGATGGTTTTACACTGGAAGAGGAAGGGCTGCTGTCATGGGGCACCGTACAAGAGGGGAAAGAAGAGGTAAAGGAAGTTGGAGTGTGTACTGAAGCGAGCGGTAATGATGCAGAAGAAGACACCACCGTCTGCGTCCAGAGAGACGTGCAGGCCAGGGAGAATGTTTTCACGTCCTGTGTGAGGCGACGGTGCCTGTGGGGTAGTTCTGGTAACGACACGTATTTCTGTAACGGTTCTGATAACGATGGCTCAGAACCCGCCGGAGGTGTTGGCACCCCTGATGACAATAGCCCAAGTCAGGACAGGATGGAGTGTCACTATGACGATAATGACGCCCTCTCAGGCCCAACGTCCGGTCAATCTATTTGTTGTATTCTGGGCGGCGTGTTCAGTGAGTGTTCGGACACGACGGGTCGTACTGTAGGGGAGCCAGAAAAAGGTTTAGAGAGTGAAGACAACGGTAGAGTAGGTCGAGACGGTCAGAGCGAAAATGGCCAGGGCACCTTGCCACAGGAAGGGACGGAAAGGGCGGGTGCAGGAGCCCTGAGTGACTTAATAGTGGAGGATGAGTCTAGTTTTTACGCAGTAGTGACCGAGGCCAGTGGTCGTGGGCGAGGTGCCAGTCCTCTACCAGAGTGCCGTGACGAGGGGCGTTTCGTCGGCTCTCCCTCACAGTGCAGCAGCGTTAAGGAGCGCGAGACTGTCGCTCTTAGAATTAAGAAGAACCTGAAAGTGGCCGAGATCATCTGGGAAGAGGTGCCATCCGAAAATGTAGTGAACGGACTAGAACTTGAATCTGTTAGTCTCAATAACGTCGAGTTCAGAGAAAGCGGAGGTAAAGTGGAGGTAACGTTCAGAGACACTGGTGGTGTGAACCAAGACGAGGAGAATTCCGTTCTTCTGCACATCGAAACGCTCAAGGATCAGACTGAATTTATTCAGTGTTCTACCGTTGACGAAAACCAGGTCGATGTAGCTCAGTTCCTGGAGGTGGACCTTGACCTATCTCCGGCACCTGGAGACGGGAGTCAAGCAGCTGTCGAGACACAGGACTCTTTACTTTTTGTGTTTGATCCTGTTTGCGTAAAAGACACCGAGGAATTACCTGTCAGCGGGTTCAGCTGTGATGGAACTGACGTTCTGAAAGTGAATGAAGTCGATATTGGGAACGGTTGTGAGGCTCCCGATCTTCCAGAAATTGAGTTTTGTGCTTCTGATTCCGTTGAGCAGACAGTTTCCTTCAATAACACCGAAGAAGATCTTGGTGTGTGCTGTTCAGAAGAGAAGGAAAGTACCAACGAGGACCTTGATGAAGTGAGAGAGCCAGACGTGCAAGCGAACTTCGTTGAGGAATCTGATCCCTCCGCTGACCGGTCAGAGGCGTCTTTGGATTACAGAAGAAGTGAAGAGGAGGATCAGAGCCTTGAGTGGGCTGGAGGAAGTAAGGATAGTAGTGACCTGACAGTAAGTGAAGTCAGCGGACAAGTGGACGTGGACGACGACCCAGTTAGTGATCACTGCGAGGATAGCGAGGTCCGAGACGAGAGTGAGACCTCCTTGGGTTCGTCCGTGGTTGGTGCCGAGACTTGCCATGCTGACGGGAGTGAGGTGAGGCACACTAGTCACACCGGAGGTGCAAGTGGTGGCGAGGGACACGACGATGGGGATCACGAGGAGGTAACGACGTCGGCGGATGGAAGCGAGGGCAACGTGTCGAGGGACGATAGCTGCGATGGTCCGACTGCAGCTGTCGAGAACTTAGGCATAGATGAGGTTGCTTTGCCCATGACTGTCTTCAGTGGTCTCCTCTCCATACCCGAAGAGGAAGTGGAGTACAACAGCGACGTCGCCGAAGAACCAGTTGAGAACGTTGCTGCTGGTGTAGCTGTAGGTGTTAATGATGGTGAGCTGCAAAGTGCTGGTGACGAAGCCGATGCAGAGCGTGACGAAAGAGCTGGTGAACAAAGTGATGACGTAACCGGAGAGCCAAGTGGTGACGCAGCTGAAGAAAAAAGTGATGATGTGATTGAAGGAGGGGATGGTGACGTGACTGGAGAACAGGGTCATCACATTCATGAAGACCAGATTGCTGATCTAACAGGTGAGGGAAGCGGTGAGATAGTTCAGGGCGAAAGTAGCGGAGGCGAAGGTAAAAGCGAGAGTGATGGTTTAGTTGAAGAACAAAGTCGTGAAATTAGTGAAGTTCATGATGAAGACAGAGGTGAACATGATGGTCATGAACAAAGTGGTGACGTAGCTGAACTCGATGATGACGTAGATAAAGAACAAAGTGTCAGTGTCACTGAAGAACAAAGTGGTGACGTTGAAGAACCAAGTTACGACGTAGATAGTGTAGTAGTATCGGAAAAAAATAGGGGCGAGATAACTGAAGGAAAGTATGGTGATCTGGCTGAAGAACAGAGTGGTGACCCACCCGAAGAACAGAGTGGTGACCCACCCGAAGAACAGAGTGGTGACCCACCGGGAGAACAGAGGGGTGAGCTGACTCTGGATCGCAGTGGTGAACCAGCTGAAGAGGAAATTATTAACCAGGGTGGAGAAAAAAGTGATGACGTGACTGAAGAACAGAGTGGTGACGTAGTTGAAGAACAGGCAACTGACAAAGCTGAAAAGTGCACCAGTGACCTGGTTAAAGAAGAGACCTGTGATACGGGTGAAGAACAGACTAGTGATCTAACCGAAGAAAATACTTGTGACGTTACTGAAGAACAGATCCGCGATCTGGCTATAGATCAGACCTCTGACCTTGCTGAAGAACAGACCTGTGATGTGGGTGTAGATCAGACCTATGACCTTGCAGAACAGACCTGTGATCTCGTTGTAGAACAGACCAGTGACCTTGCCGAAGAACATTCCTGTGAGTTGGTTGCTGAGCAGACCTGTGACCTTACTGAAGAAGATAGTGGTGAACTTGCTGAGGAACAAAGTAGTGAGCTTGTTGTGGAAGAGAGAGGTGATTTGGCTCAAGAAAAGAGCGTTAAGGAAGCTGGACAACAGTGTGGTGAGGAAGTTGGAAAACAGATCAGTAACCTCACTGAAGAACACGGTGGTGACTTGACTGAAGAATTAAATGGTGTTATAGCTGAGGAAAAGAGTGGTGGCATCCCTGAGGAACAGGGTGCTTTCAGTGAGGAGAAAGACATTGACTTGGAAGACCAGAGTGAAGTTGTCGCTCCAAAGGGAAGCGGTGCCGCTCAAGAAACACGAAGTATCTTAGTCAGCAAGATCGATCGAGGTGCTGCTTGCGAAAAACAAAGTGTCGAGGGAGAGGAAGGCGACAAGGCAGCCAAGTGCGACATGAGTGTGAGCAGTAATCGCGACTCCGGCACGAGTTACCTGAGCGAGGGGGAGGACGTGAGCGACGACGACACCTTGGTGGGACGCAACAGCGATGGTGACGGCAGCAACAGCAGCAGCGGCGGTAGCGGTAGGAGCAGCTGCAAGGGCTTCTTGAAGTCCCACAGGAGGGACGACAGCGGCGTCGAGTTGGGCTCCTGCCATCACGAACACTACCATCACCAGAACCATGACCATACTTGTCGCCACTCTGACCTCGACGAGTTAGGGATCATGTTCTCCGGCGGGATGAAGCATGGTCGTGGGGACGAGTGCCACGGTGGACACAGTGACTCTGAGGCGAGGCGAAGCCAGGAGCACCTGAGGGAGAGGGAACAGGATGATAACATAAGTGTGCAGAGCGAGGTGTTTCGCCGAGCCTCCGAGGGGGGTAACGAGGTAGAGGGTGAGGAGGATGGAGAGTCCTCCGGCAGGAGGTTCAAGAGAAGCCGCAGCCACCAGTTCAGGGTTGGCAGGCGGTTCAGCGGACAGAAGATGGTCAAGAAAATGAAGAAGGCGGTTCATTTCGGCCGCAAGGCCGAAGACGAACCGGATACGGAAGTGCACCACACTAAGATCCAGCACCTCGCGCAGGAGAAAAGGTAAGCCATACTTTTATATTTTTGTTGTGGTCTGGTCTGGAACGGCCTTCCAGCCACGAGGTGAAGGATGGACTGTCGTGAATGTTATGCATGTGGATTTCTCATACAGTTAAGCAGAAGTGGTGGGTTTGCTTTATAGTGGTGTGGTCTCTGGTTATTAGAAAATCCTTCCATAATGACACACACTGACTGGAATACTTTAGAATTAAAAGCCATTCGATAGCAAAGGTGCCTTACATTCACAGTAGGAGACACAGATGTGATAATGTTTCTTAAATTGTTCAGCCGCCTCTGTGTGATTATCAGAAACATTATGAACGAACTAGTGGTAGGATTTTGAAAACAGTGAACAAATTCAATGTGAACCCGATCAAAATGGCTGCAGTGAGTGCGTGGCCCTGTAGACCGCGGCCTCCAGACAGCCTGGTTGATCGGAGGCACAACAGGAAAGAGAAGCCTTCATGGTTGGCTCTTCAGAAAAATATAACCTAAAAAGTAAGTTTTGTAATCGTTAGATGGGGACATGAACAGACCTTCGGTTCGTGAACGCCTTTTATAGACACCCTTCCAGCACACCTGTTGTGGTAGTGTAGGACAATACACACTTATTATCAGTAGATGTACGACTGACAGTACATTACGGATGACGGCTGTGAATATGAGGTGATACAGACAGCCGTAAACAGTATCTAGTTGGAGTCAGTGACAGTCCGTAGGCGTGGACAGATAACGGCAGTGTAGCCCATGGCAGTATAGGCAGCTGGTCGCACACCTTACAGCAGAGGGCATTTGGTAGAAGCCAGTACCACTGTTTGTGTTCGAGGCACCACCGGAGTGTCATCATGGGGGAGGCACCGCACCACGCAACCATTCCTGGAAGTTGTGATTAATCACCATAACAAGACTCCCCAGCACACCCTCCTCACAGCGATGGAGAGATGAGGGCAGGGAGGGTGGAGTGGTGGGGCAGAGGGAATTGAGTGTTGGGGTTGGAGTGGAGTAATGATACGGCAGAGAGGGTGGTGTAGTGGTGAGGCAGAGCTGGTTGAGTGGTAGGGCACGGAGGGTGAGGCCGCTGAGGTAAAAGGGGTCGTGTTAGGACAAAGGTTGAGTATTAGAGGCAGAGAGAGAGAGAGGATGGAGCGGTGGAGTCGGGGAGAGTGTGGTGGAATGGTGCGCAGGATGTGAAGTGGTAGAATGGAATGTTTAGGACACAGAGAGTAAAGTAGGTGAAAAAAATGTTCGTGGTGGTGGCTTAGACATGGATTGTTGGAGCGGAGGATTTAGATTTTGGAACAGTGAGGATGGAGTTGAAAGCACATAGATTGAAGTAGTGTAGGGCCTAAAGCGGTGGTGGGAGTGAAGTTGCGATTATGGTGAGAGAAGTTGGAGTGTTAGGTCGGTGTGTGGAATGATAGGACAGGGGTAATGGAATTCAGGGCACAATATGTAGAGTGATGGGAGCAGAGAGTGCGCATGTTGAGGATAGAGAAGATGGGAGAGAGTAGGGAAAGATGAAGTTCTGTAGCTTAAAGAGGATGGGGTGACTGTGTTCACAGAAGGTAGAGTGGCGGGGAGTACAGTTTATCAACCAGTGGTTTGGATTGTAGAGAGATGGTATAAGGAGAGTAGTGGGAGTGACCTTTTGACGTTCGAGAAGAGCGAGTGAGAGGAAACCCCAGGTAGTGGTAGACCGGAAGGAGCCGCTCCACCTCGACGGCTCATTGTGACGGCGTTGACACGCTACCGCCAGCGGCCTCCGGAGGAGAACACCTCCCGTTGTGAGGTGAGCTGTGCTTGGTGGTAGTGGTTCACCTCCAGTGTGTTTACCCGTGTGGTCGCTCACCCTCGCGGCGGTATAGCTGATGCGCCGATCATCAGCCGGCCACGTGTTCGCTTGTACGGACGGAGTCACATTGCGTGGAGGAGCCGCGACATGAAGACTCCTGATGTACGTGCCAGAGCTAAATGAGGGCGTAGCGTCATCCAGTGAATGGTTAATATAAAGAGGGAAAGCCAAAGTGAAGTACTAGGATATCAGACTCCGATGCCTCAGTGAGTGTGGTGTCGGAGTATGATTTTCTTGCCCTCCACTGTAAGCTTCCTTCCCGCACTCTATTATTTCGTATTGTCCATCTATTTGGATGTTTTTTCACGTTAATTGTCAGTGGGTTCACTTCACATTGTCTCCATCAGCAGTGGTGTCCATCAGGGTTCCGTTCTGTTACTTACGTTCTTCCTCTTTTCTTTATCATTGATTTCATTTCTTAAGGAAATATCAGTATTCGTGTTACACCAATGACTAACGCTTCCATCTTCTTTTGTTCGAACTGCGTCTCGCCTCGCCTCACCTACCATCACAAAGTCAGATTTAGACAGGATTTCCCAGTATGCCTGACGTAATGCACCCAGTTAAGACAAACACCTCTTAAACTAAGTCTTTTCCCACTACCTTTTCTGAAACTCCCCGCAACTTTACCATCTCCCGATGGCTCTTAAGATTCCACCACTCATTCTCTCACAAAAAAAGAAAGAAACGGAGTTGAGATCACCGTATCATATAATCCATCTTGGAAACCCCACATTACACAAATAGCTGAGACTGTTTCTAAGAAACTTGGAGTCCTCTTCCAAAGCCGGGATGCCTTCCCACCAGAACCGGTGATGTGATTTTGAGGAAGATTGATTCTCCCTCTGTTTGGACTTTGGACTTCTCTGCGGGTGGGGGGGTGATCTTAGCTCTACATATATAGTCGACCCCAAAGCAGAAACATCAGCCGCACACGGCAGCAAAGTCAGGCTGGTTATTTTGAAGAGAGACGATAATTACCCTCATCATAAGCTTACACCAGCTATGGATCCAAAAAAAAAAAAACCAAGACATATATATCACAAGAATCGAACGTGGTTTATAAATTCAAATGTCAACAGGGAGAGTGTGAGCTCGTTACCGACGTGATCCTACGTGGGAAGCTCAACCTCAGCAGTGTCCAGAAGACTTACCCTACACTTACAAGAAGGGCCCCATCAAGCTACATGGTCACTAGGAAGCGTAACACTACCCCCACACGAGAGACATTGAGAAGTGTACAACGCCGGGAACACACGCAGGACACCTGCGCATCGCTGAAGCACCGCTGAAGCACCGATTGTAAAAGCAACCAAGAATCAACACTGAAAACACTGCCAAACACAAGGGTACTACAAATACATGTCCCAGCACTCCGTAACAGCCAGTAAGCACCCTTCTCTAGACGCGCGGCCGTCTACGGATATTACCCAGCCTTACCCTGCCTGCCACCGGCAGTGGTTCTCACCTGCTCCACTTACCTCTCCACGCGCTTCTGAAGATGATTTGATGGATTCGAAGGGAAACGTGGAGATATCGAACACATCCTCCCCAGCCATGTAAAAATAAATGCTAGACAACTTAGAAAAAAATTAGAGAATGTGGTAAAAACCCAGTTATCTGTTCATATATATATATATATATATATATATATATATATATACAATTCGTTTGTGAATGTGTGTGTGTTTTGCACTAATGGGACCTCATCTCTTGAGCTTTCCTATCATATAGCTTCTTAAACTGGACTGGCACAGTCTCTTTTTATTTCAAAGAGGCGTGTGAGGTGTACATGGCGTCAGGGAGAGGAGGAATGTCGGCTGTGTGTGTGTAGTATGGTCCCATGTTATGTCCTTTGTTGATAGTCTTGCCCACCGTATTGCCCTTCTGTCGTTGTCAGTATTGCCCTTTCCTCACAGGCACGTGTTGCGCCCCCTTCTCTTCTCTCTTGTACCAGGATTACAAACATAAGCACTGTTGAATTTCTTTCTGTTAGTTTCGTTGCCTGTATGTGATCATTGCTCTTTTGATTTTCTTTAACATTGCTCGATTTTTTCTCATCTTTTTATAAACATGCGTCAAGATTTCGCCTCGTGTGTCTTGATTATGTTCGAGACAAATGGTTATTCTATGCAGAATGTTTGTCATGCTGATGTCAATTTCATGGAGATGCGTTGTCCTTTAATGTTGATGTTGTGGTTTTAA
Source organism: Panulirus versicolor (assembly GCA_032361705.1). Taxonomy (NCBI): domain Eukaryota; kingdom Metazoa; phylum Arthropoda; class Malacostraca; order Decapoda; family Palinuridae; genus Panulirus; species Panulirus versicolor. The sequence continues at coordinate 9,095 of JAUUDZ010006650.1, read as the reverse complement.
ATGCAAACAGACGTGTATTTGATTACTGTTTTTGCGACGCGGGAGAGAGATTTTGCACTCGCGTTGCTCCGCCTCTTAATCTTGTGTGTGTGTGTGTGTGTGTGTGTGTGTACACCAAATCTTGTACACACACACACACACACACCAGAGCAATTTAAGCCAGGCGCCCATTTATCGATCAGATCCGAGTGGAGGATGCACACCTGGGTTGGATGTGGGACCGACTACTGCTCCCATCATTCGAACCAATGCGGATATTGAAACGTTTTGTATTATAATATTTTGTTTGTTAACTACATTCTATGTAGCATTATACAAAGAAAACGAGGGTTCAGTTACCTTGGTGTATCCCAGGTGTTTTTTTGTTGTTTTCTCCCCCGGCTTAAAGTTGAGGAGCGGAAGTGATCTATTCTTGTGTTTTATGTCGACGTCAGCAATCTCCACTTGAGTTCCGCTGGCTTCATACGGAGCAGATCTTATAGAGAGAGAGAGAGAGAGAGAGAGAGAGAGAGAGAGAGAGAGAGAGAGAGAGAGAGCTGGCTCACCCTTCTTACGTTTGTTACGCGAGAGGAAAGCGATACGGGAACACAATTCATGGTGTGTTGGGTTGTTGAACTTGGCCATCACCAACACCCAGCATATGCGGATTTCAGACCCCTCCCCCAAAGTAGGTTATGCGTTGCCCAGTTATTTTGCCGATCGTTTGAGGCGACGTGAGAACCGCACGATCGCATGATCATAGTGTGGTTCGTAGCAGCGTCGGGGTTTAGTGGTCTTGTGTCGGTGCTTTATGGTGTTATAAGACTCCCGCCAGTAAGATTTTCTTGGTCCTGTCCGGATGTTTCTTACAGTATCCGTACACAGGAATGTGTCCGCAAGTCGCTGATGTTTCCGGTCGTAGCCCCTCCTGAAAGACATACACACAGAATGGTGATGTGAAGAAGAAAGCAAGGTGTTGGAACTCTTTCCACGGCCGTCTGTAGATGGTTTCCGATATGCGTTTGTAGGTTCACACCCGCCCCGAACTGAGGGCACCAGCTGCTGCGTGATCGTTCTTAAAGTGCACCCAAAGTCGATCGTGCCCATATATATACTTCTGAGATATGTACCTAAGAGTATTTCCCTCGGCAGATTCGCCTGATTTGCGGCATGTCGCTTGGGCGACTGAATGTGCTTCCATGTTCTCTCACGTGGCGCCCCCGACCTGTAGCGCTGTACTGTAAGAACATCTGATGCGATGTAAGAGGTAAGATAAAAGCGGGCGTGTCCATTGCGATGACTTCGTATCCCGGAGCGACTTTCCAGTCTCAGTTGAGTCAACCAGATGAGCTCGGCGGTGCCCCCAGGAGGGTCGGGTCAGGTCAGAGGCCAGACCATCACACCGACGCGGTCGATGGTGTGTATTCCTTTGAGACACAAAGACTTGTTGTGTAAATACATGTGGGGGAGGGTGGAAGGGGGGCTGCTGGGAGTCACCCTAAGCTTGGTATGGTGGAGGTGGAAGGCTCTCGTCGTCTCCGCCGCCGCCGCCGGGTCTGAGACCTCAATTAAAAGGTAATTATTTAATCAGCCACGCTACTTCTGGCGGCTGCCCGCGTCCCTCGCGGCCACCCCCCCTGCTGGTGGCATCCAGTTTGCTGATCAGATAACACGGATGACGTGCGTCGAGTTCCTGGTGTTGTACGGACGGAGGAGGTGTGGACACTATGGTTCTCTGACTCGTTTGCATCAGCTTTTTTTTTTCTTTGTCTTTCTTTTTTTTTAAGACTGTTGATCTTCAGGTGTTGACACTTCACAGTCCCCTGAGAATCCCGCGTCCCAATAACTAACTGTTCGCTGTAGTAAAGGTAATTATGAAGGCGGTCTTTCCTGCCAGCATACACTCGCACGAGCACAGACAACGCTCGGGAGATGCAACTCCACGAGTGTAAAACCTCTCTCTCTCTTTTTCTCTCCCCCCATACTGTGCAAAAAAGTAATTACAGGTAAATAATTACACGCAGTAATTTTGATCATGAAGGTAATCTTCACACACACACACACACACACACACACACACACACACACACACACAAGTACGTTGCCCGTGACACAGCAGCGACTTGAGAAAGCCTTCTTGACTGAAAAGATTTGCAGCTACCAAACTCAAGGCAGCCAGTCGCTTGGCAACTAGGAACAAATACGAAGAAAAATTGTCATCTTGAATTACTCGGATCATGTGCATGGTTTGCTCTCGTAATAAGCTTAAATCACACGCGAACACCAATAACATTTAATCGAGTGAAAGAAGTCATAATGTCCCTTTTGTCTGCTTTCCCTTGTCTGGTATTTCTTTTTTTCCCCCACGGTCGGCAGCCAGAATTTTAATCTGCCTCGTGTTTCCGAGGATCTCTCATAAGACTTTTAACAGTTGAATTCTTTAGTTCCTCAAGGGAGGAACCAGCACCTCAATCCTTCAATGAGTGAGTGATTGGTTCGCTATCAGTGTCATCTTCATCGTGGCACCCCGTGTTTATCTTGTGAGCGGCAGCGGTTAAGGATTACAGGGGTCGAGAGGGGTCTTTGTGAGGTTCCTGTGGGTAGATGAGTATTGTAGGACCTGTTCAACACATTTGGTTCGTTACGTAAGGTTTATAGTCTTTCAAGCATGAAGTTTACCTGATAGATGCAAAAAAAAAAAAATGTGGATACACTCAGGATGACTCGTATTTCTTCTTTTTGTGTGTGTGGGTGACAGTTCACATTGGACGGTGTCACGGTGGCTGTTTCCGACTCTCTCTCTCTCTCTCTCTCTGCCAGTAGGGAGCAGGTGACAGAGACATCTCTAGTGTCTTATTCCGCTTACCCCTAGTGCTCGACGGCACGACCTAAAAGCACAGTGATGACGACCCTCGGGTATATGCAGCTGGTCTGGGCCTTTGACCTGAAGAAAGACAGGTTGATAATCCCTCGAGCGCAACGATACGCCCTTGGTATTATTGCCCTGGCCATCAAGGACTTTGACCCCTCTCATGCCAGGTCACAGACCTCAGATGGACCACCGTTCCCAAGGGATCGCACCGTCCAAGCTCAGGTGTTTTCCATGTTTCCACGGCCGTGTGTACCCACCTCACCTTCGACACCTGAGTTTGTCATAAAAAAAAACATTAAACTTGAATAAATCTTATACGTTTGCGACATGATGTATTACGTCCAACATTCTGTAAATCAAGAAGGTGCTTACATTCCACTTGTTACTGTTGTCATATTTTTCATACCATATGGACGATGGTCTTAGGTAGTACCGCTCGTGGCAGGCGTAGTACCACTGCTCGGGAACCACTGCGATGTTGGAGGATAGACACATCTCTTAGTTCTGGTGGCGTTGGCACGCCGCCGGTGGGGCCTGACGAACGGTGCCGATGGTAAACAAAAGAAGGTGATTGTGAGGTGAACTCCCCCATAACATGTCTCGACTTCCTCCCTTTACACCGCTGCTTCCCGACCAGTGAATGAACTCTTCTTCAGCCCGATGGCGCGTTCCAGGAAGAGCAGAAGAATAGGGACCTCGCGCTTGGTGGGAATGAGCCACGGCTGCTATTGTCTCGGGTATTCCTAACAACAACAACATTGAGTGATGGCGCCTCTGTATTTTCCGCACAGCTTCCTCGCTTGTTGTCTCCCACGACGGTTTAACTATAATAGGTGAAGTTTTTAAAGTCATGCTGCTGCCTTCCCTTCTTTCCTTACCCAGACAAGAAGTTCTATGGCGTTCAGTTGCGCACCTTTGGAAGAACACTTATGTAGGACTTTTGTTTAACTTTTGTGTATTAACAAGTTAGTTGATTGTACATTAGTATTCTTTTTACTTGCTTAAAGTAATCCTTCGTCATTGCTCATGGTTAACAAGATCCTTATCATAGATAATAGCTTGGATGACTTTAGGAAACATGAGTTAGGTTTGAGCCAAGGAAAAGAGAGAGTGAGAGTCATAAATGCGTCAGTGGTTTTGGGGGAATTAAAGGTCAGATGGATGCTGTATTAAGGGTTTAAACCCCATGAAGACCTCAACCAGATAAGGATGTGAAAGAGTTGAATCATGCATATATGTAGGCTAGGGAGGGATGTGAACCTTTTGATAGGGTGAGAGTGTAGAATGTGAATCTGTTTAGGGATTTAGCCATGCAAGGATGTGAGTCGAAGGGGTATATAAAATCCAGAAGTGTGATCCAGTATGTGATGAGTTCAGCATGAAGTGTGACCCAGTGTGTGACGTGCTTTGCTTTGAGGTGTGATCCAGTATGTGATGTGGTCATCTTGAGGTGTGATCCAGTATGTGTTGGGTTCAGCTTGAGGTGTGAGCCAGTATGTGATGAGTTCAGCATGAAGTGTGATTCAGTGTGTGATGTGCTTTGCTTTGAGGTGTGATCCAGTATGTGATGTGGTCATCACATCTTGAGGTGTGTTCCAGTATGTGTTGGGTTCAGCTTGCGGTGTGAGCCAGTATGTGATGTACTCTGCTTGAGGCCTGATCCAGACTGGGATGCCACCAGTCGGGTGTGGAGGGTGTTTGCCGGTAGACAACAGGTAGAGCCGCTATTGCTGGTGCTCATCTCGGGCGGCAACACTACAATGCTCCCGGAAGATGTTGTGTCCGGCTCCGTATCTACCGCTCGTTGAAATCCCAGTCAGGTGTGGTGTGGTGTGTGGCGGGTCGCCAAGATCTGCCGGGGGTGTGGCGCCGTCCTCCTCCCCCCTCCACCCCTTGCGCCGCCGACACGTGCCACGCCCATTGAGCACCCTCACAACTAGCCTCAAGGGATCGGTCGCTATTACGTTGTATCACTCAAAACCCCCCAGGCCTGTTGCCACGTCAGTAACAAACAAGAGTTGTTTATGGAACCCGGGAAGAGAGCGTTATAGTCGTCTGGTGAAGCATCATATCAGAGGAATGCAACGCAGATAGAATCACCCCCACCCCCGGACGAAGCGATGACAGCAGGACGTATGTGTGTGTGTGTGTGAGTCTCCTGGATTAGAGACGTAATGGGGAGAGAGAGAGAGAGAGAGAGAGAGAGAGAGAGAGAGAGAGAATGGCGTACCTACTGTACTTTCGAGGAGCGTTGCCATGATTGTTGTATCCAGCGGTAACCAGTTTGACGTGTGTACTGGGGGAAGAGGAGGAGGGAGGAGGAGGAGCGCCTGGCTGGTACAGGGAGGCGGAAGTCGTGAGTGCACGCAGCAGCATCCCGCAGCTGGCCGAAAGCATTAGCCACCTCCCACGGCTACGTCCGTCGTGGGCCGGAGAGGGAATCACATTTGCCATTTCCCGATGTAACTTGTTGCTCCTCAGTCCTACACAGGCTAGGCTGATGTCGCCTTTCGTCCTACCCAGGCTCGGCTGACGTCAAGTGTCGTCGGTCTGTCCTGGCTCGGCTGACGTCATCGACTGTCGCTCTATCCAGGCTCGCCTGACGTCAACTGTCGCACTGATCAGATACAGCAGACGTCAGCGTTCGCGCTACTAGGGCTCGGCAGAGGACGCTCCCTGCTGACAGAATCAGTACATTTCTGATAAGGGAAATACCATGATGATGGTACTATATCATTGTTTTGAAATTTACGACCCAGGGCATGTTTTCATCACACACACACACACACACTGTTCAAGAGTTGGGACCCCAAGAATATAAAGCTCTTTTTCCGTAGAGTTCAAACGGGTAATTATACTTTATCATTATTCCTCGATTCTTGGAAGACTCTGATTTTAGCTATGTCAGGTTCCTTTGTTAGCTTCGATTGTTATCATGTTTCATCCGTTGGTTTGTGATTGATTTCATGTTACTGTTGGCTTTGTGATTCGGGTGTGTATGATACTGTTATGTGTATGTTATGTGTGTATGTTACTGTGTGTCTGTGTATTGCATGTTTTTGTGTGACTGTGTTGTGCGTGTCCCGTGGGAGGCGGCCTGGTGTAGTGTGGAGTAGAATTCATTTTCTTCGTCTTCTATCAAATAGTGACAGGGTAGGTTGGTATGATGTGGCGTGAGGTTACCACTGCATTTGGTCATGCAGCATAGCGTGTGGGTAGTCATGCCGCGGTGGTCAGATGAAGCAGTGTTCCCAGGCAGGCCTGTCAGGCCCGTGGGAACACAGAACCCCGTGACCACCAGTGTCAGGGGCAGCCACTTTCCTCCACTCACGCTACCCTCCAAGCCAAGTCGACCCGTCCTATCTCATGGTTCTTTCCCGATGTCTCTTTTCCCTATTTCTATATTTTTTTCAGTCGTTCGTAATACCTCTCTGGCCAGATGTTATCTCTCTGTGAAGTTCTTTTTTTATATATTCACGTCAGAAACTTGCATCATCGTTGTGTTTGTAATCGAATATGTATACTTTTCGAGAAATTGCTCGCGGCGTTGTCTTTCATGTTTTGTTGCTAATGTCTCCGCTTGATGTCAGGCTTTCTCTCTTGGTACTGCCGTTGACCTTTTCATTCTCCAGCCGCCCTCAGAGGGGCCCATCTTGTGTCCGTCTCCCCTTGCATGGTAATGGGGCAGCCCGCGAACCCAGGCTAGCAAGTGGGTACTGTGATAATGAAGATCGTCATGTTTACCAGGAGCTTCTAGGCGTTGTCGTCTGTTAGACCATAGGAGAAGCAGGATGTGGGAATTGTAGTGATCATGTGGATGGTTTTACGTAACATGCCATGGGACTTGTTGTGGGATGTAGTGATGCTGGGTATGCTGTAAACACCCTTGGAGGTGGAGTCTGGTGAGGTTTGGTTTTGTCAGTTTTAGCCTACTGGCACTGTGGTTGGTGGGGTGGATGGTGACTTGGTAGGGATGGCGGTACTATAGAATTGGTTGATGGTGACTGTGGTTGATTAGTGGCACTGTAAGGTTTGCAGAATGGTGACTGTGGTTGAGGGTGGCACTGTAAGGTTGGTAGGATGGTGACTGTGGTTGAGGGAGGCACTGTAAAGTTGGTAGGATGGTGACTGTGGCTGATGGTGGGACTGTAAGATCGGTCGGATGGTGACTGTGGTTGATGGTGGCACTGTAAGATCGGTGGAGTGATGACTGGCTTGGTGGTGAGGACTGGCGGCCGGCCAGTCGTCCCTGCTGTGAGTGTGTATTCTTGGCCACATAAGCACCGGAAGTGGCCAGCGCTCGGAACATTCATTCGGGTTAGCCAAGGGCGCTTACGTCATGCACTAAGTAACCAGGTCCCAGTCAAGATGGTATGATGTCATGCAGGGTGAGCTCCCTAGAGGTCCAGTGTGTGTGTGCAGATCCCAGTATGACGTTGTGATGTCATGCAGGGTGAGTTCCTAGAGTATCCAGCGTCTATGCAGGTCCCGGCCATGACGTTGCGATATCAAGTGGGTGAGTTCCTTCCACGCGAAGTGTCTGCAGGTCCCGGTCATTACGTTGTGATGTCATACGGTGGAGTTCGCCCTGAATGATATCAGCATGAGGATGAGTTCCCTTGATACGGAGCTTCTGCAGTTCCCAGTCATGGCCGTGCGATCTTACGTAAGAGTGAGTTCCGAGAAGGTGAAGTGCTTACGGTTGCCAAGGGTTTCGTATGTGTGGTAGGAGCTGGGTTCGTGATAAGAGGGGGCAGAAGAACCCTCCTGCTGGTGTCGTTGAAGAAGCTGCGAGTTATGGTGTCGTTGGTAGGGAGACGAACAGCGTCGCCTGTTCGTGGGTGTCGGAGAAGCCGTGGGTGACGGTGTCCATGGCAAGCGTCGGTGACGTCCTGCGACGCTGAACCCTTTGTGAAATGTGGTAATTCAGCAGAATTTACAGCGTATAGCACCCCTTCAGCGAGACGTAGCGACCCGTGAACACTGGACTCCACGACCATTGGGCATGGTGTTGTCGTAACCTTTGACCAGGTCTTAGGTCACGTCGTCGCACTCTAGGACCACATTGTGATGCCCAAGGATCGATGCATCGCCTTGCTTGCAGCGTTAGAAAAAAAAAGAAAAAGAGCAGGCGAATGTAAAATTATTTCCGATTGGTTTCCATCACAGTGACTAAGAAAACGCGTATGAGTAATGAAATAGCTAGCTGGAGAGAGAGAGAGAGAGAGAGAGAGAGAGAGAGAGAGAGAGAGAGAGAGAGAGAGAGAGAGAGATGATATAATTACCCCCTCCGTCATATAAAACATTTCCTGTGCTAGGATTTGATCCTGGCGAAGGTGATGTTTACTTTCATGGTGATAAGTGGCAGCCATGTCGCTGCTGACTTGTCAAGCCGGATCACGGCACTTGCGCTGCCGGATCACGCGCTTGCGCTGCCGGATCACGCACTTGTCCGGCCGGATCACGCACTTCATTACTAGCCCTTAGAACTCTCAGTTGTACTGAGCGATGATATGCAGTGTCCGTAGGGTGTACCGGCTCTGTGTCGTAAACATTATCTTAAGTGTAGTCTAGAACATATGTAATCTCGAGTATGTTTTTCTGTGTGTATGATTGTGTTCAGAGTTATATGATGGTGACGTAACCAGTCCATGCGTTGTTGGCCTGCGCATGCTCGTGGTTGAACCCGTTGGCAGTGCCCTTCTCGTCAGAGAACTTCTCACTGCAAAGGAGTCCCATCACTCCCCATACTGCTGGAAGTGGTGCACCCTTGGAGCTGCGGGAACTCGCGGAAAGAGACCTCGGGTTACGCCAAGACCCTTTTTCTTAGAAAGGGGGGTTTTGTTGCATTTGTAGGTAAGAGAGATAAAACATACGAAAGATAGGGTGGAACATGGACTTTGCTGAAGGGTCTAGCCCCTCTAGGCTCCCTAGGATTACTAGCAGCTGCCTCGTGTGGGTAATCCTGCTCTAGTATAGTGGGGGATCGCCATAGCTTATGAATGGAAATGTTACGGTAAATTTAGTGAGGTTGTAGGTGACCGTGTGCGTATGTGAGTGAGATCCACACGTTGCCCTTTTAGAAGTAGCGACACGAGAAGCCGTAACTGCGGGCGGGAGGGGTGTAGTGCTGTGGTCTGTAACCCTGACCTTATCGTAACCTCCCCTACCAGTCTGACGTCACCTGGGAAACCCTCCAACCACCTTGCGACAGACTGTGTTAAAACTAGTGTAACAGTCTTGG